>BQKZ01001274.1:0-22374 GCA_036244855.1 Temnopleurus reevesii | reverse complement strand
ATTGTGATTTCACATGTCCACATCTACCATAGATCAGAATGAATTATGCTTATTTTTCTTCTCTTGCAACTCTTTGTCCAGTAACCACAAAATGGGGAGAACTAGTAGGGATCTTGATTGAAGTATGTATTTATTCATCAAGTCACAGAAGATTTGACTAATGGGCATATATGACTGGGGGTTGATTCACATTACTGGCAGGTGTTAACTGAAAGTTAACAACCAGAACTTAATTTTATCCTTCAAATCCACACTGAACAGGCCTCTGTTACCCAAGCCTGTCGGGCTTTTGACACCAGTACCCCAAAGGAATATTCTTTCAAATTTACATGCTGTTTTAGCTGCTGATCTCCGATCTAAGCAGATGAAGAAGAAGAAGAAGAAGAATGTTCAAAGTTTGAATCTTGATTACCATAGACAAAACAATCTAATTTGATTTAAAGGAGGTTTGTCTATCAATTGTTGTTTTACAGTGTTAACGCTAAGATACCAAACAGACCATTTGAAATTGACGTAAAAATAGAGTTTATTCATCCCCAGAATTTGACACAATGAATTAATGTGAATAATTTTCACTTGAGTCAAAGATTGCTTGCTGTCCTATATGTACAATTTTTGATGCAAGGATGACACTTCAATTTTTGTCTGAATTCACACTTTTTTTCAATGTTCATTTGTTCATCTAGAAAGCATCTTTTTAGTTACAAAAATGCAAATTGTCAAGAAAAAGCCTGAATTTGGGCCCTAACTGTTTATTTTCAGACCATAGTTTGAGCATCTTTTGTCCAAAATATTGCATTTTTTTCCAGATTCATTGATCAAATCCATCTGGTATTCCTATTTTATTTATCTATGATTGCCCCTAATGGAGCTGTTCAGAGCATTTTATCCAGGATGGTGTTTCACCAAGGTAAGAAAGACTTTAAGATCGACTGGTATCAGTTCTTGCGCTGAATTATATGCATAATATTATCAATCATTATGCAGAAGAACAGATACCAGTCACTCTTAAAGTCTTTCATAAAGTCTTTCTTGGTGAAACAGCGCCCAGATCCAGATCCAGATTTTAACAAACGAATGCATACAACATAATGAATTTACCACCATAATCACAGTAGCTGGTATATGTATGGCATAAAAGTACTTGCTATAAAGTGTACTACAGGTATGTGATGTACATGTAGCCCAGTTTCTTGAATATTATTTAGAATGTAATTGAACTTAGTACTATAAAAACAGTGGCTAGTAATGTATGGCATAAAAATAGAAAGATATGTACAGGATGTACTATGAGTAATTGATGGAGCGCAGTGTCTTGTATACCAACATGTTGTGCAGGTTGATGTCTTGTAATTGAATTAGAGATCTGTCACTACCGATACAGGAGCACATCACACAACCTGTCATAATGACTTTATGATGTGACAGCAGATTCTTTACAGCAATGTTCATATTTCAAGGAGACCACTGTATGCTGCAGACATGTAAGGCCAACGAAGAATTGTTTGGTTGCCCACAACCACCCGGCCTTCTAAATATGGCTCTAAGGGGGTGTTGCTCAAAATCAACTGCAACTTTGGAAATTGTAACGCGCATTTTTATTCGCATGCGGTGTGCGCATTGAACAAGACGCACATGAAACAATGATTTTGATTGGCTTATTCCGATCAACTGCAACTGTAGATCAATTGCAACCTTTGAGCAACACCCCCTAAGTGAACTTTGTTTTTAATTTTTAATTATTTTTGTTAAAAGACTTTTCATTCAAATTGAAGAGTTACAGTAAAATCGTAGGAAAACCTATGGCTCGCAGGCTGGAAAGTCATTTTCTTTCCTCCATTTCTTTGGCTTTTCATAACTTTCTTAATTTTCAGGTTAAATTCTTAATTTTCAGAGTCCTTTGGTTTGAATGCCTTGGATTCTCCCAAGAGATTGAGAGTACATTGCATGCTTGCATGCCTTCTGATAAACTCGGTTAAGAGCAGTTTATAAGAACTTAACTCATTCTTCCTGTCAATGAACATCCGTTGGCCTGTTTCCTTCGCACTTTTGCACAGATTCGCTTATACACTCCCCGAATAATGCAACACACAGGGGGTTTACGGGTGAACGCACAAAGAGTTAAGCAACTATACTATTATTATTTTTATCGTTCAGGGCCATGATTGCTGGTAATAGGTTTCAATGATTTTAAGACATTAAGACATAATTAGCACAGCTGAATATATTTAGTATAGTAATTGCGCTATATAAATCCATGTATATTATATTATTATATGTTTATCTACAGTAGATGTGGACATACTGTCATACTTTTTTCATGCTTCGATGAGAACACGATGTTTAATCCACAGTTTAAGAGTATCAAGGGACTTAACCCTTGCTATAGATGTGATGACATACCTGTGTACAAGCACGTCATGGAATAGATACTCCTGCCAGCTTCTTTACATTCACCTTAATTAGTGCCATGTGTACAATACAAACTAATACCCTCTAATTGAGTGCAAGATTCAGAACCACTAGTACAACACTATATTCCTGATAACTGCATGAGCTGCAATTTTTGTTTTGATTTTGCTAATTATATGACCATCAAATTAGCTAAAATGTTCACTTATTATAATTGGTATGGTATAATACACTGTTTGTTATAAATGGTGCACATTTGATTCATTATCAACCTTTTAAGATGATATTGAAATCTATAGTTTATCTTTAATATTGACACTTGGTCAAATTATTATGAAATGCCTAATCATGATGACCAAATGAAGAAAAGGTGACAGGAAGGTCATATGGGGTGTTGCTCAAAATCAACTGCAAATCAACTGCAACTTTGCAAATTTTCACACGCATTTTCATTTGTGCATGGTATGCGCATTTAACAAGACACGCGTGAAACAATTGTTTTGATTGGCGCGCTCCGATCAACTGCAACTTGCGATCAATTGCAACTTTTGAGCAACACCCCCATAATGTTCAAGCACAGTCCATATGCAGTTTCTACGCTATGTAGATGGACCAATTATTACCATGGCTGGTATTTTTACTGATAATTCCACGCATACATTCAGAAAAGTCTGTTTTGGTAGTGATATCAGTTTCTTGCCCTCTCCCTCACTAAATGATTTACCAGAGGATAGGGGTTATCAGATGGTCATGTAAGAATTTGTCGTAATTATCATAAAGTAGGGAATAGATGATGGTTGGTTGCATTTCTGATATTCTTAGCATAGCATTATGTTTTCCTAGTGATTGATGAGTAGTCTTATTTCCAGACTGGGTGCATAATTCTTGTTTTGGTAGGTCTTTGGTATATATTTGCTTGAATTACAATGTTAAAAATCTAATAGAAAGACACAATGACATTCTTTGCCCCACTAATTTCCGTCAACATAATAGCCACTAACAATGGTTTCCACCATGTAATTAAACCACCACTTCCATCAACTCCACAACCCCACCACCCCCAACATCAACACCAAGTACCACAGTCACTATCACCACCACGACCTCCATCACCACGACCTCCATGACCACCTTCATCGTTACACCCAACATACGAACCACCCAATCATCTTCATCACCATCACCACCATTACTGCAATTATCATCATCGTTTACGCAGGGAGTTGGGATTTGGTTTACGCCACCATCACTGTCACTGCACCAAACACACTCGTCACCATCACCACTATCATCACTACCACCACTATCATCACTACCACCACTATCATCACCACCACCACTATCATTACCACCACCATCATCACCACCACCACCACTATCATAACTACCACCAATATCATCATCACCACCACTACTACCGCCGTAATCATTGGTACCTTTGTCATCATCACCACAGTTGGTGCAACTATCACCCACTCATCCAAAATATGTACCACCACAACTAATACCAGAGACTGCGTATATTATGTGCTTTATAAGCATTACTTAAATAGTACCACAGTTGAAAATCCCTGTTTCTTGATACCAGGCTATATTGAGATGGGCTTTTATTGAAAGTGACACATCGCTTCAATGAGTCTAATAATCACCAAAACAGTGATGCTACATGCATCAATTAGCTCATCTTCAACAGAGCTGTGATTAACCCCAGAGCACTCATTGGTTACGGAGCGGTGTTCTTATGACCAATATGACCCTTTCTTGAACTGCATTACACCTTTCATCCTTGAAGGTTTGTCACCTTTTGAGGAACTTTATGGTGGTGGTAATGGTGATAGTAGTAGAAGGTGGTAGAAGGTGGAGGTGGTGTTGGTAATATAGGTGATGGGGACAGTAATGATGATGGTGGTGGTGGCGGTAGTAATGTTAATGTTGGTGATATTGGTGATGGGGACGTTTAGTGGTGGTGTTGGTGGTGGTGATCATGATGGTTTGGGTAATATTGGTGATGGGGATGGTAATGGTGGTAATGGTGTTGTTGGTGGTGATGGTGATAATGGTGATAGGGACGGTAGTGGCGGGGATGGTGGTGGTGGCGGTGGTGGTGAGGGTACGGGTGGTGGTGGTGGTGGTGGTGGTAATAATGGTGATAGGGGCAGTAGTGGGGTGGTGGTGGTGGTGGTGCTGGTGGTGGTGATGAAGGAAGTGGGAATACCAGGCTAGATTGAGATGACTTTTTATCAGAAATGACACATAGCTTCAGTGAGTCTAATAATCACCAAAACAGTGATGCTGCATGCATCAATTAACTCATCTTCAACGGAGCTGTGATTATCTCCAGAGCACTCATTGGTTATGGAGTGTGTTCTTATGACCAATATGACCCTTTCTTGATGTGTATTGCACTTTTCTTCACCCTTGAAAGGTTTGTTGTATTTTGAGGACCATTATGGTGGTGGTAGTGATGGCAAAAGGGGATGTTGGTAAGGGGATGGTAGTGGTGGTGGTGGTAGTGTTAATGATGCGGACATTAATGGTAGTGGTGTAGGTGACGATGGTGTTGGTGATATTGGTGATGGGAACGGCAGTGGTGATGGTGGTGATGATGGTGGTGGTGGTGGTGATGATGGTGGTGGTGGTGGTGGTGATGGTGCTGATGATAGTGGTGCTGATGGTGATGAAGGTAGTAGGGAAATCACATTTATTGCTTTTTTATTCACCCTCTAAAAGTTTTTTTGCCTTTTGAGGACCATAATGGAGGTGGTAGTAGAAAATGATGATGTTGGTGAGGGGATGGTAGTTTTGGTAGTGATGGTGATGGTGGTGGTTTTGGTGGGAAGACATTGATGGTATGAAATGATGCTAGTGGTAATGGTAGAAAAACATGGTGGTGATGTTTATTGGTTTTGTAGTGGTTGTTGAATATTTTAAGGGGAACATAACATCATCTGTAAGGAAATACAGACAGATCAATGAGTGACTAAAATGTGAATTCTAAAGAAAATGTTCAGTTTTATAACACTGAATATTGTTGAATACTGGTTTGGATTGCCCTTGTGAGTTATACTGTTTATAGTCAATAGAGGGAGCACTTCAAGAAACCACTGATCTCAGTAGAGTCTTCTCTACTGCAGCATGTATGATGCTTCTCTCCTAATTTTCTTTCCCCATTTCTAGTTTTCTCTTTCATGTTTTTTTCTCTTTGTCTATCCTCATTTATTTCCCCTCTCATTTTTTTCTTTCCTTTTTCCCTCTATACTCTATAACAGTAGGCCTTAATTTTGTATACAAATCTTCCCTCAATTTTTCTCAATTTATTCATTTCAGTAGGGTAGCTTCATCAGTAGTCTTACTGGTTTCTGTGAAAGCCCTACAAAAAAAAACAATTAAAAGTTTTGTACCTTCCCAGTATATATTATTTTCTAATTTGCATGTATAGATGATGTCATAACAAAATGATTTTTGACAGTTTGTTTTAATGATACTTTGTAATTCTGTTAAAGTAAAGATAAACAAAATTGAAGTGGTTAGATAGAGCCCCCTTTTGGATTGATTGATTTGATTGAACATATATTTCCTTTTATGAAAAATATGATTAACATAAGTAAAAACATAACAACAATGTAAAACAATTTTGGAGGCATCAGCCCTCGATTATCTCCTCCCCTCTAGCTTCTCTCCCCAAACGCATGCATGCACAAACACTTTCCATCTCCATATTGACAATTTTAACTGATTCAATTTGCTCAACAAACCAAACTTGCTTTCCATCGTTTACAAATCATCCAAATTGTATGCCTAACACTTGGCGTGATTACATCAGTTCTTGTAATAGGCAGACAATTCAATTTATTTTGTTATCTGAGAGTCATAAAGTGCGATGGTTGTTCATCGGACATGCTTTTGATTCAATGTAATTGGTATGATCATGGGCGTCATGTTCATGATGTTAGAGTAGATGTTAGAGTAGTCTGCAGCGACAGACCCTTGCCTTTTGATGTTGTGATTTGTGCATTGTATATCTCTGAGTCTGTAATTTGAGACTACATTACTCTTTGAGCTCCCCTAGCTAAGGCAAGAGCTTCATAAAATAGTGAATGTAGTCTCTGACCACAGACTCTGGATAGCGCACTATGCACATTATAAGGGAAACTATAGCTGAGAGTCTGCACATGCAGACTATTATGATGACAATTATTGGGTGATGATGAGTGCTTGATTAGAGAGATAGTCTGAAAATCCAGGCCTGATTGATTGATAGATTGAATTTATTTCTGTTTAAAAACATTTACAATTTGAAAATGCAGGAGGTCGTTCACATTCAGTTCACCCAACAAGATGAGCTGGTCTTCTGTGGGATCCATGTATATAAAAGCATTACATAATTAGATACGAACATTATAAAAACACATAAAAACACAAACAAATCTTTTTTAAGCAGCGCTTTGTATCCTGTGGAAAAAGCGCTATATAAATTCAATTATCATTATTCATTATTATCACCTGACATTCTTTCGATTCAACATGTGAGATATAATTGGTATGATCATGGACGTCATATTCATGGTGTGAGAGATCATTATTGGGAATGATGAAAGATTGATCAAACGGTAGTCTAGAAATGCAGACCTTAGGCCTGTAAATAAAAGAGATAAAATTAATTAAAAATTAAGCATACATGTTTCTCTAATACATGTTTTGCCACATGCCAATGATTAGGGTTATGTTTTATAAAACTGTTTGTAGATCTACACATGACTGTACAAATGACTGGTTACCCTTTCTCAGGTGAAATTCAGCTACAGGACTTAACATTGTGCATGAAAGGGTCACCAGTCGTTCGTAGAGTCGTGTGTATGTAAAGCCCCGGTCACCTAGGGCCCCGGAAGCAACACGGTTCAACGCAACTCTTTGTTCTGAGGCAGTTTACTGTGAATTAACAAAGAGTCGTGTTGAATCGTGTTGCTTCCGGGCCTCTATGTGACCGGGGCCTTACGCTACAAACAGCTTTATAAAATACAATTGTGATGATATTAAAATGTAATCAATTTCATCAATGTTAGGTTTTTATCAATGAGATCAAAAGGATATCACCATGCTATCCATACTACGCAACATCAGAATTTTTCATCTTCCCATAACAAACTAAATTTTCAGTCAGAAGTGATATTGGTTCAGGTCAGTTGTTGGAAACTTGGTGAGACATCGATTGAAGGGGAGGTGATCTCCTCTCATACACCTATGGAATTGTACCATCGAAAGCATGTTATACACTTTCCCTGTCAAAATTCATCTTGAAATAGAAGTGATATTTCTTAGGGTCAGTTGTTCTGAACTTGATCATTTCAAGATCTCTATAGGACTGAGGTTAATAGGCTATGCACTGGGAGGAATATTTGGGCATGATAGTATAATTATATTCTCCACCGTTTCTTTTTTGTGTAGAAGGAAGTGTAAAGGAAGAAAGGAAACATTTCGTTTGAAACAGAAGTCTTTAAATAAATAAATATTTTCAAATATTCTGTACATATAGAGGACACATTGATGAAATGTGGGATTGTAATAATAATAATAATGCCATTGACGAAGATAGAGATATGTAGATAATGATGATGATGATGATGATGATGATGATGATGGTGATGATGATGATGATGATGATGATGATGAGGATGATGAGGATGATGATGATGATGGTGATGATGATGATGATGATGTGATGATGATGATGAGGATGATGATGATAGTAGAGAGGATGATGGTTATGATGATGGTGATGATGATGATGATGAAGATGATGATGTGATGATGATGATGGTGGTGATGATGATGATGATGATGATGATGGTGGTGATGATGATGATGATGATGATGATGATGATGATGATGATGATGAGGATGATGATGTGATGATGATAATAATAGTAGAGAGGATGATGGTTATGATGATGATTCTGGCGGTGATGATATTGATTGACATGCATACCTGTACATACTTGTTATGTTGTTTATGACTATGCTGATGGAAACCTTCTGATAACCTACATATCATTATCTCATTTTCGAGTATACTTAGCAAGTTAAAATTACTCTATTAGTGCAGTGCATTTGAAGACAAGGTACCAGACTTGACTAGCATTTATGCTATTTTCTGGTTCCTTTTATCCTCTTACCCTTTACAATGTATATTAATATGTATATTCATATACTATGTACAATATATTTGATGTATGGATGTTTTCGGATGAATAAAATTTCAAGTTCAAGTTCAAGTTCATCTTATTCATAATAATGTATTCCCATTCACATTTTTTTTTCCATTCTAATTTTTCAGGTTCTGAGTTTTCCATCAACTGAACTCCATTTTTCAAGATGGTTTGCCAATTAAGGTAAGAGCTATTTTCATTTTTCATTTATTTTCAATGTAGAGCTTTATTCTTTCAAAAGGTACTTTCATATAGTGTGATGTGTATATGTTTTTTGTTTAGAAGCAATCATTTATTGTTGCCTATGGCGATGTGTCAATCTTATCACTTTCAAATCAATATTCATGCAGCTCTCTTTTTTAGTGGAGGAAATCTGTAGTGTGGGGTGACTTCATGGGATATGAAACCAATCACTGGAATAAATTTCAAGATTATCACACACTCTCATCTCCTTGACTATGATGGGAACGTAGAGGATCTAAATTGGGGTCAAAGTTCAAATATCGGGAATTATTTCTTGGTGTTAGTTACGGAACTAGGAGAAATTTGACATTCAAAGAGTTTCGTTAAAATGTTGGTTTCATATTTGTTTGTAACTTGTCTGGAGTTGGGTGAGATTGAATTTCATGCTAGAAGGGAAGATGTAGGTACTGGTAGCCTATTATCTGATTATAGTGAAATATTAGAAGGAAACCATTTTATTCAGCAGACACACATTTTCAACACGATTCGAGACATATTCAACTATAAAGGTCTGATCATTTTTTTAATTTATCAAGTGAAGGTGCAATAACAATATTACACATTTATATAGCATTAGTAATAATAGATGTAATTTATATAGCGCACGTATATCCACTCTGCTGAGTGCTCAAGGCGCTTTACATTATTATTACTCTGGCTTTAGCCCGGCAGCCATTCACAGCGCACTTGGCATTTCAAAGAATGAATATTCCTGCCAGGTACCCATTCACCTCACCTGGGATGAGTGCAGCACAATGTGGATGAATTTCTTGCTGAATGAAATTGACGTCATTGGTAGGATTCGAACCTACGACCCTCTAGTTGAAAGGGGAGAGTTACAACCACTACACCACTTCATACTAAGTTTTTCTAAACGCTCTGTGCATTATTATATAGTTCAGGGTATATTTTCCTTCTTCCTTCTGAAAAACTTCATTTCCATTTCCTTCATTCTTTTATTCGTTATTTTATTTCTTTTTTTTTGGGGGGGGGGGGGTGCGACTCAGAGGTTTGAAAGAAGAAACTTCTACTGCAGCTTTAATCCCAAAGCACAAACTTAAGCATTTTATCCTAGAATCATCCTACATAAGCAAACTGATTCTGAGGGGCCATTCAAGGAAAAGGTTCGGTGAGAAGAAGGGGCAGTGTATCCTGAATAGATTACTAGATGTGCCATCTTATATCCTCTGGTAGTTATAATACTCATCGGCATATCTAGCAGCGTAAAAAACACATGGGGGCAAAAGGCAATTAGCCCCCCCCCCCCCAAAAAAAAAAAAAAAGTCCAAAATAACTCCTGAAAATGTACCTATTTTTTCAGGAGGGCAATGTAAAAAGAGTCCTTGAAGATAAAATTTTCATTTTACCGTGGTATCTAGGGCTGAAGGGACTGTGGCCCCCTTTAATTGCATTGAAACCCCAAACTGACAAATCTAGATTCATGCAGACTGTTGTTTTACTTATTGGCTAGGTCTAATAGTTGATGAACTTTGTTTTTGTTGTAGATTTAATTTCTTCATGATAGTGCAATGGTATTGTAACCCAAAATTGACAAATTACTTATTGGCTTGTATTGGTCTTTATAGGTGATTAATTTACAGTGTTTTTGTGATTTTTTAAATGATATTCCAAGGCAGATCCCAGTAGCAGGGGTGGGGGGGGGGGGGGACAGTGGCACCCTCAATTTGAAGCACAACACCCAATTGAGACAAATCCTGCACCACATTGCTGGTTTTAATGTTTTGGCTTTTGACTGGTCAAAAGTTGTACAGAAACTTTTTGTTGTGGTAGTCTTTTTGTCACAAATGAGTAATAAATCTGGCATACTAGTAGTTCTTTTGTCATGTCAACTTCTACATTATTGATGCAATAAAGTTCATATTTTTTATATGATTGGTTTAAGAGGGTGATAGTATGTATTTTTGATGTTTTTTTTAAATTGAAATTTCTTCAATACTATGAGTCTACCAATACCTTCCCCAACTGTATTAATTAATTATTATGGATTATCATGTTTGATAAGACAAGTAAGCCATTCTAATTAAGTATGCAAATTTTTAATCCAAAGCTGAATGAGTTCTGGTCCTCCCTTATATTTTGATGGTGTGATCCTTATGATATGAAATGACTTTCAACCCCAGACATGCATGTCTGCCTATTTGTAATGTCAATCGCTGGGAGGAAATTAATTATGTGTTTCCATGACGACCAGTCAGAACCAACAGACCGAAAGGGATCGCTCATAGGGGAAGATCATGTTTTCTGGTTATAATGCTTTTCAGTTGAAGTCAGCAGTTGTTATAGCAAATGATGTGCTGACAAATATGTCCTGCAGCTCAGTTGATGTAGGGCCTTTTTACAACAAATTGCTAACCGAGCAGTAAATTTGATAAGAAATGGGTTCATTGAACCTACATGATCATTATAATAAATAATAATAATAATGATAATGACAATAATAATTTGTAGATTTATATCGCACAATTTCTATATGGATTACTCAACTGTGCATTACAATTACAATATTATTACCCAGCCACAGAATAGCAGAAGGCGCTTGCATTTGAAGAAATAAATTCCTGACGGTACCCATTCACCTCATCTGGGTTGAGTGCAGCACAATGAATGGGTACCTGGCAGGAATATTTATTCTTTGAAATGCCAAGTGCGCCGTGAATGGCTGCCGGGCAAAAGCCAGGGTAATAATAATGTAAAGCGCCTTAAGCACTCAGCAGAGTGGATACATGCGCTATATAAATTGCATCTATTATTATTATATTATAAATTTCTTTCTGAAGGATTGATGCAATGGATGAGATTTGAACCTGCGACCTTCGGGTTTGAAAGGCGAGAGTTAGAACCACAAAACCATGGCGCCTTCATAAGATTATCCAATAATCTAACTCTTATATTTCAATAAAAAAGAGAGAAATACAAACATTAATCTTATTCCCTATTGGCTTTTATGCACAAACATAAAATATGGAATTTCCAATCATTGTTTTTTTTAACATAATATGATAATTCAATGCCTTGCATCAAATTTGGAAGGCAAGAAATATTTGACATTGCAGTGCCGTTCTTAATGTCTATGTCACATTGAAACTTTAGTTTCAATCCATTTTTGCAAAATCTACCTGTATACTTAAATATGATTTTTTTTAAAAGATATTTACATAGAACGTACAACAGTACCAAATTGTGTAAAAACATGACAATGACACCATAATTTCCATCATGTCTTTGGAGTATATGATAAAGGAAAACATATTTGACCTGATAATGCAGTCCCCTGGGAATAACCCTGTGAAGTTAAAACATCACTGATCAAATTTCAGTCGAGGTTTTATCTCGCGTCCCAATCAACCATCTATACTTGAAACATTTGTGGGTGTGAGCTGATTTGTGAATCATCAATAAAACCAGGAGTCTGGTCTTTCCTGAATCTTCAAGTTCAATATCTCATAAATTCCCAAAATGAAGAGAGAAATAAGCAAATTAAAGTCTGGAGATTTGGGGCACCACATCCTTATACTTAACCATGACATCTTGCAAAGACGAGCCTTCAATAGATATTGCCCTAAATTTGCACAGTCTTTTTGTTGCCTTTATTGTTCTTGTTGATGTTGATATTTTTTGTATTCCTTGTATGTTTTATATGCATACAGAAATTAAAAACCAGAGTAATGAATATAAAGTAAATGAAGAATGGATATGAACTAAAACCAGAAGTCTGTACTTTGCTGAGTATCTTTAAGTTTTATACCTCATAAAAACCTTAAATGAAGGGGCAAAAAGAAAACAAGGCGTAACCTGTTGACCACTAAATTCTGTAATTCACATAGACTTTGTGTAAGAACTACATTTGTCTAAATTTGCTTTTTTCTACTTATTTTTATTCATTTTTATTTCATTTGTTTAAATCATGTCCAATTCAACTATTGGTTTGCCATGCATGAATTGCTATATAAAACCATTTTATCTATCTATGTCTTAATATCTATCTACATGTATGTTCGATGTAGCAGCAGTTACTGCCTAGAATTCATTCAATTGGTCATAGTGGATCTTGCTTCCCAATCCATTTTTATTCTCTTTCAACTGTGATTGTTCAAAGGTGTGAAATTTCACATAGGATCACATGAATTCTGACTTTTCAAATTTCCTCCATCTATTTCCAATCAACATGACCTCCATTTCAACCAAGTTTGAGACATCATTGCATTCCTTTTTGATTCACTTTTACTTCATACACATGTAGTAACTTTTAAATTTCTTTCAACTGTGATTGTTCAGGGGCGTGAAATTTCACATTTATAAGATCACACACATTTTTACTTTCACATTTCCTCACCATTAACAGGACCTCCATTTCAACCAAGTTTGAGACACGATTGCATTCCTACGTGAATGTATCGCGTTGTATTACTTTTACCTAATTGCAACTTTTTAATTTTTTCAACTGTGATTGATCAGGGGCGTGAAATTTCACATCTATCACATGAATTCTGACTTTTCAAATTTCCTCCATCTAAACCATTAAACATAACCTCCATTTCAACCAAGTTTGAGACACGATTGCATTCCTACATGTACGTGAATGTATCGCATTGTATTACTTTTACTTTATTGCAACTTTTAAATTTCATTCAACTGTGATTGTTCAGGGGCGTGAAATATCACATAAGATCACATGTATTCTGACTTTTCAAATTTCCTCCATAGATTTTTCATCAATATGACCTCTATTTCAACCAACTTTGAGACACAATTGCATTCGTACGTGAATGTATCGCATTGTTTCACTCTTACTTTATTGCAACTTATTGATAAAGGGCGTGAAATATCACATGAGATCACAGCATTCTGACTTTTCAAATTTCCTCACCATCAACATGACCTCCATTTCAACCAACTTTGAGACACGATTGCATTCCTACGTGAATGTATCGCATTGTTTCACTTTTACTTTATTGCAACTTTTAAATTTTTTTCAACTGTGATTGATCAGGGGTGTGAAATTTCACAAACGATCACAAGCGTTCTGACTTTTTAAATTTCCTATTGAGTTTTCATCGGTATGACCTCCATTTCAACCAAGTTTGAGACACGATTGCATTCCTTTGTGAATGTATCACATGACTGTCAGAGGAAGCACTTTTAACACTTTCATCCCTAAAAGCCGCCTCGGACTACTCCCTGTAAAGCCTGAAAGAGATTTATCTGGTTGCCCTCCCCGTCCGACCCTAGAAAATTGGTCCAACAAGGCTTTTTTGTCACCTATTCAGTTTTCATTCACAGAGAAAAATAAAAAGTAGTACTAAATATTCACACAGAGTATGCTACAGTTCTCCAAATTAGAGGGACTTGAGGAAAAGAAGAAGGACTACTTCAAAATAGTTTATTGCCATTTTTTTTTACCTCTAATTAATTATTTTCCAATAATCGGCAATGTTATGAAAAATGTAATTTTGGGGATTTCTATTATTGCCCTAGCAAGTCAAACGCAAACAATTTCATTCTAATTTTCCACAAGAAATGTAAAACAAAATAGAAATAGAAACTTTTTTCCGATCAAGTGACACTATTTTTACAAAAGGGAATTGGAGGGTAACCAAACATTTGTTTTCTCTAACGCTTTCATCCGTAAAGCCTCCTTGAACTACTCCCTGTAATAATGTTAATCCGTAGGTCAGTAAGGGCTCTGCTTGGGTAACCCTTATAAGTAAAAGTCTGCTTCCAACTTTGGGAAGCAGTTGGGGTTTTCCAAACGATTAGCTAAAATTGGTTGGTGGATGGAGATAAATTGAATGGTCACCTTATCTTATTAAGAGCTTGCCTTAGAATTGATGAGATAAAGTGAGAGATTTTTTCTTCATAATTTTATCAGCCTGACCCCCTACCCCACCAAAACTCATTATACTTGCTTGAAATTTGTGAATGAAAATCATACTCCGACAGGTTTTTATGAATATTTTGTCTATATAGCTAAAAGCTGTGAGCTCGGTTACACATTTGCATATGGCTCATGTATGCCCATTCCAATGTGAAAGTTATGCGTGCTCCCTGAGGGCAGAAACACGTAAGGGAGAGATACATGGCTGGTGCGTACTTGTCTGGGTCAAACTCCAGCTGAACGAATTTAATATAAGTCAAGTGTCTTCCCTGTGTAGTTCTTTGCAAATTAAATATATCTTACACTTCATATTTGTTGGGCATATGTTGGTTATAAACGTAAATGTAATAAGCCTTATGTAATGTCCTCTCCAACTTTTAGGAGCATTCTGGCTTTTCAAATGATAGATGAAATTTGATGGTGGAGGAAGATAGGTTGATTGATCACCTTTGCTTATCAAAATCTGTCCTTGAAAGAAATTAGAACTAAAATTAACCCTATCTCACTCATAATCACTTAGCTTTCTTATAGTCTTGAAAAAAATGATAAAGAAGAAAAAAATTGAAGTCTCATAAATATTACAGTGGAAACTCAGTATAACAAGATACTCGGGACCATCAAAAATACCTTGTTGTACTAGTAATCTCGTTACAGCAGGGTTAAAAAAAACCGAAAAGTTATAAAGAGCTTGAACCAAACTTTTACCTCTCAATATCAGGAATATTGTTATATGAGATCACTTTATACCACGCCTCCACTCTACTAATATTCTGCTATCTACCCAAGATAGCAATGTTTCCCTAAATTTTGAACAACTCAAGATATAAAATAGAATTGCATACAGCATTTCTTCAATCATGCTATATCGCAAATAGAACAATGCTCTTCTTGAAGAATGACATCTGTGCGTTCTACTTAAATTTAGAACGAAAATCCTCTTGCTATTTCCATTCTGGGTCCTCTATCCTTTGAGAGCAAGCTCTGATGCTCTCTCATCTTCATCATTAAGAGATTTAGAATAGAGACAGAGATAGAAACATCTATAAACAGGTGTAATGTACACCACCACTGGGAAATTTAAGGACAAAGAAATTTGACAAAATTAAAATTCCCATGGGAGCCTATATATGTTAATGAGAGTGTGGATTTATATAGTGCCTTTCCAGCCAGTATGATTGCTCAAAGCGCTTCCAATTTTATTACCCAGTCACAGGATGACAATTCAAGCCTAGCATCAAGGCATCCCAATAGGCCCTCACATCTTCAGATAATGTGCTGCTGTCTCCTACCAGTTACCAATCACACCTGGGTAGAGTGAAGTTTTGTCGATAAATTTCTTGCTGAAGGGAATTAACACCATGGTGGGACTTGAACTGCAGCCCTCTGGTTGAAAGGGGAGAGCCTGTATACCATGGCTCTCACGAGAACTTCCTTAAGTTGGTTGTTCTGCAAAGAAATGTCGAATGAAAGGGTGTTTTATGAAGCTTATGAAGTATTGACATTTGCCATGGCAACAGTCGAGTTCTCATCCAATAAAATCAAGGATGTCAATGGATTTGTAAGCAATGATTTCTAGCTGTGAGAAATTTCATAAAGCGTCAAAGAACTTTTTAGAATGACAGCGAAGCTCCTGTTGTTTGTCTACTAGAGCCTTTGTGAAAGCTTAAATTGAAAGTTGTTTACTTTGCCCCGTTTCTTCAGCCTTTTATTTCATAGTGCAGCTAANTTGAATTTTATTCAACTGTGATTGTTCAGGGGCATGTAATTTCACAAACGATCACAAGCATTCTGACTTTTTGAATTTCCTATTGAGTTTTCAACGGTATGACCTCTATTTCAACCAAAATTGAGACACGATTGCATTCCTTCGTGAATGTACCACATGACTGTCAGAGGAAGCACTTTTAACACTTTCATCCCTAAAAGCCGCCTCGGACTACTCCCTGTAAAGCCTGAAAGAGATTTATCTGGTTGCCCTCCCCGTCCGACCCTAGAAAATTGGTCCAACAAGGCTTTTTTGTCACCTATTCAGTTTTCATTCACAGAGAAAAATAAACAGTAATACTAAATATTCACACAGAGTATGCTACAGTTCTCCAGTTAGAGGGACTTGAGGAAAAGAAGAAGGACTACTTCAAAATAGTTTATTGCCATTTTTTTTTACCTCTAATTAATTATTTTCCAATAATCGGCAATGTTATGAAAAATGTAATTTTGGGGATTTCTATTATTGCCCTAGCAAGTCAAACGCAAACAATTTCATTCTAATTTTCCACAAGAAATGTAAAACAAAATAGAAATAGAAACTTTTTTCCGATCAAGTGACACTATTTTTACAAAAGGGAATTGGAGGGTAACCAAACATTTGTTTTCTCTAACGCTTTCATCCGTAAAGCCTCCTTGAACTACTCCCTGTAATAATGTTAATCCGTAGGTCAGTAAGGGCTCTGCTTGGGTAACCCTTATAAGTAAAAGTCTGCTTCCAACTTTGGGAAGCAGTTGGGGTTTTCCAAACGATTAGCTAAAATTGGTTGGTGGATGGAGATAAATTGAATGGTCACCTTATCTTATTAAGAGCTTGCCTTAGAATTGATGAGATAAAGTGAGAGATTTTTTCTTCATAATTTTATCAGCCTGACCCCTACCTCACCCAAATCATTATACTTGCCTGAAATTTGTGAATGTAAATCATACTCCGACAGGTTTTTATGAATATTTTGTCTATATAGCTAAAAGCTGTGAGCTCGGTTACACATTTGCATATGGCTCATGTATGCCCATTCCAATGTGAAAGTTATGCGTGCTCCCTGAGGGCAGAAACACGTAAGGGAGAGATACATGGCTGGTGCGTACTTGTCTGGGTCAAACTCCAGCTGAACGAATTTAATATAAGTCAAGTGTCTTCCCTGTGTAGTTCTTTGCAAATTAAATATATCTTACACTTCATATTTGTTGGGCATATGTTGGTTATAAACGTAAATGTAATAAGCCTTATGTAATGTCCTCTCCAACTTTTAGGAGCATTCTGGCTTTTCAAATGATAGATGAAATTTGATGGTGGAGGAAGATAGGTTGATTGATCACCTTTGCTTATCAAAATCTGTCCTTGAAAGAAATTAGAACTAAAATTAACCCTATCTCACTCATAATCACTTAGCTTTCTTATAGTCTTGAAAAAAATGATAAAGAAGAAAAAAATTGAAGTCTCATAAATATTACAGTGGAAACTCAGTATAACAAGATACTCGGGACCATCAAAAATACCTTGTTGTACTAGTAATCTCGTTACAGCAGGGTTAAAAAAAACCGAAAAGTTATAAAGAGCTTGAACCAAACTTTTACCTCTCAATATCAGGAATATTGTTATATGAGATCACTTTATACCACGCCTCCACTCTACTAATATTCTGCTATCTACCCAAGATAGCAATGTTTCCCTAAATTTTGAACAACTCAAGATATAAAATAGAATTGCATACAGCATTTCTTCAATCATGCTATATCGCAAATAGAACAATGCTCTTCTTGAAGAATGACATCTGTGCGTTCTACTTAAATTTAGAACGAAAATCCTCTTGCTATTTCCATTCTGGGTCCTCTATCCTTTGAGAGCAAGCTCTGATGCTCTCTCATCTTCATCATTAAGAGATTTAGAATAGAGACAGAGATAGAAACATCTATAAACAGGTGTAATGTACACCACCACTGGGAAATTTAAGGACAAAGAAATTTGACAAAATTAAAATTCCCATGGGAGCCTATATATGTTAATGAGAGTGTGGATTTATATAGTGCCTTTCCAGCCAGTATGATTGCTCAAAGCGCTTCCAATTTTATTACCCAGTCACAGGATGACAATTCAAGCCTAGCATCAAGGCATCCCAATAGGCCCTCACATCTTCAGATAATGTGCTGCTGTCTCCTACCAGTTACCAATCACACCTGGGTAGAGTGAAGTTTTGTCGATAAATTTCTTGCTGAAGGGAATTAACACCATGGTGGGACTTGAACTGCAGCCCTCTGGTTGAAAGGGGAGAGCCTGTATACCATGGCTCTCACGAGAACTTCCTTAAGTTGGTTGTTCTGCAAAGAAATGTCGAATGAAAGGGTGTTTTATGAAGCTTATGAAGTATTGACATTTGCCATGGCAACAGTCGAGTTCTCATCCAATAAAATCAAGGATGTCAATGGATTTGTAAGCAATGATTTCTAGCTGTGAGAAATTTCATAAAGCGTCAAAGAACTTTTTAGAATGACAGCGAAGCTCCTGTTGTTTGTCTACTAGAGCCTTTGTGAAAGCTTAAATTGAAAGTTGTTTACTTTGCCCCGTTTCTTCAGCCTTTTATTTCATAGTGCAGCTAAACCGTTAACAGATCTCTAGGACACAGAAAACAATAGGTGACAAGAAGAAGCCTTGGGGAATTTCGCAAATTAGTCAGTAAAGATGTGTGGAAAGCTACTGAAATTCTTGGATCTGATTGGCTGGAAGGAATAGAGCAGTGATAGGACATCTTGATGAAACCTTCTCCTGATCGCCTTCAATCCTTTTCATCCTCCCACATTTGTCTTTCCTCCTCAAACTGGAGCGGGGTATTTTCTTTCTCTGCAAATCTCTCCTGAATGCGCGTCTAATGCGCATCTCTCATTGCTGTAGTGTTGCCCCTGGCAACGAAGGTTTAGCAGGGCCACTTCCTGTTTTGGTATGATGTGCTCTTGGCCTAAAAGCAGACTCACACCTTTGGTTTTTAGCCTATGTCAGCCCAGCGTATTTGGAAATTAAAAACGCTCCCTGGGCGCACAGCGTACACTGTCAGATAGTGGATTGATGTTCGGCTTGCCTTCAACGAGCGTATGCTGAGCGTCGGTCCACCGTATGTCCTGCATCTTTGTGGGTCCAGGGAGCGTTTTTGATTTTCAGATTCGCTGGGTCGACGAAGGCTAAAACGCAAAGGTGTGAGTCGGCCTTAACATAAGACAGGAAAGAGATGTGAGAGTTGACTTGACTTTGAGGCAGGACTGTATTTGCTCATTTTGAAATTCAATCCTATTTTTCAAAGACTGTTTCACGCTTTCCTCAAATTTACCCTTCAGAAAATACCTTAAAGTATATGCACTTAATTTATAATGTTGAGAGGTGTCAAGGTAGATTCTACTAATTTGTAACTAACTTCACCAAAATATTATCCTTTTTGTAATAACATTACCATACTACAAAATACGTTTATACAAGACTGAACATTGTAAGGCCTAATGTGCACATAATACTTGGAGATAGGTGGGAAAGAGCAAAAAAATCATGGGTATTAATTTTTAGTAGTATAGGGATCATGGAAAATAAAGACTTGAGCCCCAACCCTTTCTAGGCCACTGATATGGATTGAACCCCCATTCCTTTGTTAAACCAAATTTTGTCAAAATGTGTTGTAATGGTTCCGTCCATTCCCTGTACTTCTGTCAATTTGTCAAACGCAAAAGATTTATGTTTGAAATTAAATATATTGTGTACAGGATAAGCTTGGATCCCTGTGTATGATATCTTACCCTTTGATATGATTGTATAAATATTTGAGTAAACATATACCAAAGAGAATGATGTGATGTGTTGCCATGGAGATGTTGTTAAGATGTGTATTAGTATGAGTGATCATCTGAGTAGGTTTTTCCTATTTGATGTTTTAACTGAGTATTTCTGATGTGGACTTGACAGATAGCACCCACAACTCTCACAGGTACTTGGAGAAGGAAATAGAAAGAAATATATAGAAAGATAATGATTGGTATATAGATAGGTAGAGAGAGGGAGAGAGAGGTAGAGAGAGAGGGAGAGAGAGTGAGAGAGAGAGAAAGAGAGAGAGAGAGAGAGAGAGAGAGAAAGAGAGAGAGAGAGAGAGAGAGAGAGAAAGAGAGAGAGGGAGAGAGAGGGAGGGATGAAGGGAGAGAGGGAGAGAGAGAGAGAGGGCAAAAGGGATAGATAGAAGGGGGAGAGGAGGGATGGAGGGAGAGAGAGAGAGAGAGAGAGAGAGAGAGGGAGATGGAGATATGGCGAAAGAAGAGATGTATTGATAGAGCAAAATTTGAATAGGATTGTAGAGGGACATTCAGTTGATTGATAAAAGAGATATAGACAAAATAAAGAGGAAAGTGAAAAAGTTGGATAGATGAACAGATGGGGATAATTGCTAGCGAAATACATAGGTGGAGGTAGATTGACTGATAGAGAAGAAAGGAGCAGGATGGATAGAGATATAGAGAGAGTAGAAAGGAAAAGATAGATAGATGAATAGAGAGATGGATGGATAGATAGATAGATAGATAGATGGATAGATAGATAGATGGATGGATAGGTAGATATATAAATAGATACATAGATGAATAGAGAGATATAGATATAATGCTAGCTATGTAGATAGAGAGTGAACACAAGATAAATATAAAGATAGATATAGATAGAGAGATGGATGGAGAGAGGGGTAAATAGAGCAAAAGAAAGATGGATAATTGGATATTCTACCATTTCATCAAGATCAAAGCCATTATGCCTGTAGACATTACAACCAAATCCATATTTTCTTCATTTTGTGACCCCTCAAGACTTTAAGAGTAGTAGATTTGGTATGGGATTATTGAGAAAGATAGAGATGTAAAAGGAGGAATACATTAATGGATGGATAGATAAAAGATTGATAGATAGATTGAAAGATGAAAAGATAGATAGAATGATAGAGAGATAAATAGATAGATAGACAGACAATATATAGATAGATAGTTAGATAGATAGATAAATGGATAGATGGATAGATAGAGTGATGGATAGATAGATATATAGTATAGTACCATTGTAAATAGATAGAAAGATAGAGAATGTTATAGATTTATAGAGAGAGAGAGAGAGTAGGAGAGTGAGAGAGAGAGAGAGTGAAAGAGGCAAAAAGAAGAGCAAAAGAAAGAGGGATAATTGGATATTCTACCATTTCATCAAGATCAAAGCTATTATGCCTGTGGACATTACAACCAAATCCATATTTCCTCCATTTCACTGCCCTGTCAACACTTGCTTTCAGAAGCACAAATCCAATTGTACAGATCCTAACAGGCTTTCATAGTAGTCTACAACAAGCACAGGCCCGATTCAGGCAGTTTATTTACCACCAGTACACAACAAGACAAGAGTGTTGATTTGAAACTGAATTTTAGTCAATATAATCTACACCACAAGTGTCAGAGGAGTACAAGCATTGAATCGGATAAATCATAAGCTGATACTGAAATGGAATAGAATCAGTCATTTTTTATCAAAATCTTTAAAAAAGTGGCACTGTTGGAATCAGTTTAATCCAGTGTTGTTCTAACACAATTCTGGTGTTGCATATTGTTAACACCGAGTTACTAGTAATATCATATAAACCATATCTTTTACTGTAGTAGCTGACAGTGAATAGATTGTGTAAATATAAGGTCTGTAGACCATGTTTCTTGCAGAATGACTCTGTAGAAAACAAGTTGATATTGCATAAGGACAAACAAGCCTGACATAGCAACAATTTAATGCATATTATTAGAATACGTACAATTCAACAAAGGTTGAGCAAGTTTTAATAAAATTGTCACCATCATGCT
>BQKZ01001273.1:91015-115063 GCA_036244855.1 Temnopleurus reevesii | reverse complement strand
TATCTTTATCCACCTCTTCCTTCCCTACCCTCTCCTCTCAGTCCCCCCCCCCTGTCTCAAATTCTTCCTCTCTTCTTTCATTCCACACTCCTCCCTACCACTCCTCCATCCTCCCTCTCCCCCACCTCCCCCCTCTCTCTCTCTCCCCTCTTCCTTCATCCTTTGCACCTTCACCCCCTCCTTCCCTCTGTACACCCTTCCTATCTTCCTTTCTTCCAGCCTGTCTCTTCTCTTGCCTCATTCTTAACCCGTGCCTCTATTCCACACACCAGTCCTCCCTCCCTTTACTCCTCCTTCCATCCCTCCACCTCCCCCACTCTCTATCCAACTCTCTTTACCCCTCCCTCAATCTCTGATTACACAAGTATATGACATCATTGCATTGTAGAGGGCCCTTCGACTAGTCTTGCATCCTCCCATACGTACTGGTGATGCGTCAAATTAGTAGCCAAGCGTGAAACCAAGACACTTGATTATACAAGCACTGGCCAACTTGGTCAACACACTTTACGCAAAGTCTGCCATGGTATTACGTCATTTTCACTTAAAGACCCACTGGCTGGAAAACATCCAATGACAGATAAATGCATTATTAATTTAATTAAATTAAATTAATTAAATTCTTTTACATGTATCAGACCTAACTTGTGTCATATATTTTGGCCCTTTGTCACCCTGATGTTGTAAAACTTTCTCATGCATTCTCTTGATCGCAGGCATTTGGGACCATTCCGTTGATGGTAAATTAACACATTTATGAGCCTTCTCATCTCTGTCAAAACCTGATATACATGTACCATACATGTACACCTAGATAACTGTTATCATATCCCATTCTTTCTTTGCCCATACTACTCTTCCATTCTACTCTTTCTTCATTAACACTTTCATTTTCATGGAGACTGTTCACACGCTGAAATACTTCATACTAGAAGAATTGTAGTGTTATACTCAAAATATATATACAATTAAGAAAAATTGTCTAAACGATAACTAACGATGCAACATTTAGGCATAGTCGAGAAGTGGACACTGATTTAATTTCTACTTAGCTAAGTCAAAAACCAGTCAGAACAGTCAGTCAGTACAATACATCTGTTATTTATAAGGATTTGATATAAACTTAGTCACATCTGAACACGAGGTAAATCTTGTGTTAATCGCTTTTCTTCCAAGACCAAAATGCTTGGAGATGTTTTTATCCTCCCATCCTTCCTGTCTTCTCTAGGTCATGTCTTGCCTCTAAGACTGTAGGATGGTACGATAACAACACCCCTACAATAACACTACTTAAGAAGCTTTCTCTGTCTTTTACAAAACAGTGAAAGAGTTGTCTTACCATCTTCGGGACGTTGATTCTGTTTCACTCAATGGATACTACAAGTCGATGTTATAGTGTATTAGGATAGATGGAGTAGGATATGATACTGCCCTGGTTTTACATCAAAACAATCACAGAATGAGAAAGGAAATTAACTTTTTTCTCATGTGACGTAGGCATTGCAAATGCTTGGAGTTTTTGTTATTCAAACCTTGGGCAGAACATGACACACTTTTTACGAAATGTATCAAGTATTGGAATCAAATTTATTACTACTATTATTATATTTTTTCTTTTTTACTGTTGTCTCTTCTACTTTTAATGTTTTTACTATCTATCAAGGATGGAATCTCGGAAATTCTAAGAGAAGTTTATCATCGGCCAGATATTGGTCATGCTAGAATTTCTATTTTGTTGTTACTTTTATCATCATGAAATGTATCATGTGTTGAAGCATTCGTCAAATTGAAAAATTAATCACTGCAGCATTCATTTCCCTGTTTCCCTGAGATCTCTGTATCAAGATTGAGCAATCTAAACCACAAATTGTTTTGATTGTTCCATGGGAAAATACATTACAGAAAACTGATACCTAATGGCATTCCCAAGTGTAGTACAACCTTCACATTATATTGTACAATGAAATTGCATTGACTAGTAGCTCCTTTTCAGGTTTTTAATTCACTAAAATACAGTTTAAAGAGCCTACCTTGCTTGCAAATCCTTGATGAGTTTCTTTGCTTTATGGTATTTCTTCTCCAATCCAGCATGCTGTTCCCTGGAATCGTTGAGGGCGTTCTTCATGGTGTCAATCTCGGCCTGTATCTTCTCCAAGCCTGACTCCAGTACCACCATCCTCCTATCTTGGGCTTCTATGTGGTTCTTCAATCGTTTCTCCTCTGTCTCCCAGCCCTGTGCCTGCAGAGCCTATGGAGATACAAGGATGGTTGGCTTAGTGGTTTGATCATCTGCCTCAGGTCATGGGTTCAAATCCTAGAAATGTGATATCACTAAGAACAATGCTTTTGTAAGGTGCTTAACACTATTCAAAGTTGAGGAAGGTGATAATGACATGTTACATAGAGCCCATTACCAGCATAGCCTGTACTAGCTGAAGTGGCTACCCTTGGTAGTTAAAATTATGCTGTTATTATTGTTACACAAGTTGTGCTAACCAGGATTGTGGGGAAAAATCATGGTATATTTTTAAATAAATGTTGTACTCTTCATATTCCAACATTCAAGTTATACATTAAAGGATGATCTATCATGATGGGTCTTCATCAAACTATGACCAGACTGCAATCATAATTAAGCCTTGAGCTTAAAAAATAAAACCTTTTAGCTTACCTGAATTTTAAGGTTGGGTATCTCCGCCTCAGCCATGGCAAGTTTGTACTGTGTTTCTTTTAGTTTGACCCTGAGATTTGAGTAGTCTTCTGCTGTAGCTTCGGATGGTGACACCACAGAGCTACCACCCCCGCTGCTCAGGGTATCATCTAGGTCATAGGTACCCTGTATCAGCTGACTGTCATCTGGGGATTCCCCGGGCATCTCTACCGATGGGGTATCCTCCTCAGGTGAAGGCTGGGGGAGAAAGAGATGGCTGGTTAGAAGGATAAAGTAAACCGGTTTTAATCTGAACAGTTTTGGTAAAGACTATAGACTGTGTTTCCTTGAGTTTGAGCCTACGGTTTGAGTGGTCTTCTGCCGTAGCTTCGGATGGTGACACCACAGAGCTACCACCCCCGCTGCTCAGGGTATCATCTAGGTCATAGGTACCCTGTATCAGCTAACTGTCATCTGGGGATTCCCCGGGCATCTCTACCGATGGGGCATCCTCTTCAGGCGAAGGCTAGGGGAGAAGAGAGATGACTAATTAGAAGGATAGAGGAAACTGGTTTCAATCTGAACAGTTTTGGTATAAACCGGTCTGGATCTTAATAATCTTGGCCAAAAAAATGTCTTGCATCTGAACAATTTTGAACTTGGTTTGCATGTGAATTAGAGTTTGGGTATAAATTGCTTTTCCTCTGAATAGTTTTGGTAAATACCAGTTTACACATATCTAAATGGTTTGGGTATAAATTAGCTTGTATAACTAAAAGCCATCGATCAACCAACCAGTTTTGATATGAAATGCTTAATCTGATGATCTACGTATGGTATAAGCTACTGGCGTAATGTGAAGTAACAAATTCTATTCAGGGGGATGCTTTTTATTCACATGGTCTACGATATCTTAAGAACACTAGACTCCAACTCCAATAGAATTTGGTGCTCCACACTATGCCTGTGATATAAACTGGTTTTCATCTGAGCATTTATGTGATAAACCAGTTTAAATGAGATGTGAACATGGCTGAGATTCTTACCAATGGTGGTTTAGCAGGAGGAACAGCAGGTGAAGGAGCAGGAGGAACCGGAGGAGGATGAGATGGAGGGTTACTGATGCGGTCCCTGTTCAGAGATTGGTTGATGAGAGCTGCAACCTCACTGTTCTCACTGTCCTTCTCTCGACCAATCAGAAACCTGTATTCAAAATTAGAAAATAATAAAGGTTTGATAGGATTGTAGATACATGTAATTGTGCAAAGAATGAAGAAATCATCATCTTGCTTGGGTTTTCAGAAACCAAACCAATAAATTGTGATCAAAATTACATCATCTCCTAGGAGAATCAACCTGGTTTTCTTAATGAGGTATCAACTCAAGCTACAAGTAATCAAACGTTTAAAAAAAATGTTGAATTCACGCTATAATTTCAAATCCATTCATTCTTTCTGATGGGTCACAAAGAAACATGCTATTTATATTGAATAATACCTTTTCTTGGGCAGAGTAGTAATACATTTATGCACTCTAATAATTCATTGGATAAATCAACGACAGTATGACCATCATGTCAAGAGANTTTATGCACCGTAATAATTCATTGGATAAATCAACGACAGTATGACCATCATGTCAAGAGAGTGAATGTAAGAGGGCAGCACACTGATAAACTGTGGATGAATTTTGAAAAAAAATAGTTACATCAGTGTTTTGAATCTGTCATAAAGAATAGCCATAAAAGATGTATTGATTCTTCTCATTTGTTAAGAAGGTATTTATCCCCAAAAGACTGTACACTTACGCGCTGCGGAGCCTGAAAGATGTTTTTAGAAAATAGATGAAATTAAATGTCATGGACAGAAAGATAGAAATGTCATCTATGTAGGTTTACACTATGATCATACAAGAGAAAAATATATACCAGGATTTTTACTTGACTAAAATTGTGCATAATCCACCAAGAAAATAATAGCTGGCCTCACTTAACAGTGAAACAATGCTTCTGAATTGGTCTAATTTCCCCCGTGTCTAAAAAAACCCCACAAATTTTGATATTTTCATCTCTAGCTTTTGCAACGGATTAACGAAAGAAATGACACTTACTGAAGCTTTACAGGACTAAAGTAAGTAGTTTACAATAGAAAGGGATAACATGCAAGCAGTGATACAAAAATCTGAATTTTGACCTCAGGTTTCTGGACTCAATTTTTGTTGCTACCCATATTTTTTTCTCAGCTAAAATGATTGCAAATATCTAGCTTGTTTACTTGCAGTGTGTAACCCACCTCATCATGTGGGGGTAGGTTAGGTAAAGGATCAGGAATGGTGTGCGTACTCTAGCTCCTATACAACATCGCACCAAAGCATCTCAAGCACATTTAGAGTCTTATACAATATCCTCTTTTGAGAACCAACAATCTTTCGGGAATCGGTTTGATGGTCAGAGATGCTTAAAGGACCAATAAACGGGGATTAATATGATCTGATGTAAGGCTTTAGATCGTTTCCATGACAACCGATGGTTGCATGATGATGCCTTTTAATAAGAGATGGGGGAGAGATGGAAGAAAGTCGTTGGTAGAATATAGGGCAAAGTACCAACCATAGATGAAAAGACTTGCATCTCTTTTCAGCAAGGAGATCCAAAGACATATCAAGCCTAGTTACAAAGAGACAAGTAGGCAGAAAATTCTATACTGACGATTCTTGATAACAACCAAAGTGCAGATATTGTCGCTAACCAAAGAGAGGCGTGTCTTCATGTTGCTTGGAACCCAAAAAGGTCTTTTTTTTACAAGATTTCAAGGATGTGAGTGGGCAGAAAGCTAGTTTATCAAAAAGAGAGAGAAATATTCAGCTAAAACCTTATAAAAACGGGCAGGAATGAAAGAGCGTTCTTGACGTGATTACTCCCACGGAAGATGCTCTATTCATCTTGCTCTAAATTTTCATATCATCGAGTAAGCTATCATTCAGAACCTGGGGAATTCAAATTGGCAACTCACCATTCTATTTATCAGCATATCGTTTCATTCACTTCCTCTCTAAGTGGGTGGCTTATTACCTTTCTGTGTACATAGTCTTGTAATGGTAATGATGAGTGTGAACAAAGCACAGGAAGGCATTTGGCTTCATCTGGTCTTTGAAAACATTTGGTATACATCGATTTGAAAAATCTTATTTTGAAAGTAAAGAGGCAAGAGGTGACCCTTAATGATTAATCAACAATCTCACCATTAGAAATGTAATGAGTGACTTAAAACCTTTGATGTACTTCTTTCAATCCAACAAATGATACAAAGGGAAATATCCATTATGCTTTCACACTAATCCCATACAGCAAAACTGATGTATGCTGCCATTCATGATTAACACACTTTTTGTGAATTTCCTATCAGTATTGGAAATCATAAGAAAAAAATCCTTGGCATTGATTGATATCCTATTTTTTTGCCTCTAATCCTATCACTCAATTCAATGATTGCCCTCGTTATTCTCTTCAACCAATTAAGCTCTCAAATCGCAGCTAATACCACTCATGATCATCTTGTAATCCAACATTATTGTCCAATTATTGTGAAATGCCATCTCCAGTTGCTATTTTGAAAACAAAACATTGGTTGGGGTTTACAAGAAGGTTAGTAATAGATTTCCGCTCGCCAGTTGTTTGACATTATCCTTGCATAAGAAATTAATACTGACAATCATTTTCCAAATATCAGAATGTGATTGCCTTAATTATTGATGTTGGTGACATAACATTTTCTGAAATGGGCATAATTCCCTTGACATTTTGGCATAATTCTAGAGAATAACAGCTCATCAATTTTTAATTTTGTGGTAATACTGCAATACTCTGTAAGCAATTAAATAAAGTGAAACTATGATCATTTTATTTACTTACCGCATTCAAGATACAAACGTATGTAGAAAAGTCTATAAAGGTGTCGCTCATCAGCAAAGAAATGAATAAACACAAAATAATGGCTCTGACTTGGCAGGGTTGAATTGCAGTTATATAATTGACATTTTTCTTTACTTTTTCATGATTGGGTGTTAACACACCTCTAGCTCTTTAAAAACAAGGTTTGGTAATCTAAGATTTATAGTTTATACCAACACTCTTATTTACAAAACTTTCATGTTCGGGTTTTACACATATCCTATTCTAATAAAAATATTATTGAGCAGCAAAAGACCCATATAACACCCAGCACGTGGCGCTCAGAAGCAAAATGAGTGCTTCTCCGGAAATCAGTAACAAAAGCCATTTATTTGCCTAATGGTGATAACTTGAATTATGTTTGGTTTTACAGATGATTCTGCCCAACTCTAAGTAGTTTTAAGAGAGAATTACAAGGCACTAAAAGAAAACAAAATATTTTTCCTAGAAATCATGGATATCTGTTTTGAAACCCAGGAGCTTTTCATTTCGATTGGTTGTGTGTGTCTGCAGAATAACTGGTAATGCCTGCCTTTCACTGTCAGGGGTTTGAACTTTACATCGGTTTGAGACGCAGGCAGAGATGCGTCTGATATGGAAGCTTTAAAGCGCCCAGAGAAAGCAACTTAATATAGTTGCTAAGGCACGTTGTTTATGATCAGAAAGCAAGATTGTGACTTGAGTTAGTTTAAGCATATACAAGCGACCTTCCTTCCATTTTTGCTAAAATTAGCGATTTTGTTGAAGTTTTCCACATTATGCTGCACTCAACGCAGGGGAGGTGAATGTGAACCTGGCAGGAATGCAGTCTGCCCTGGTGTATGCTGGGCTAAAGAAAGGGTAAAACTAATGCAAAAGAAGTTTGGCAATCTTGAGAGTGGATGAGTGGACTATATAAAACTGATGTATCATCAATATCATGAAAGTCTTCTTTTCCTCTTTCAGAAATAATGCGATTGCCTTGGTGAGTTCATACAAGTCGCCTTCTTGTTGCACTTTTAAGCTTCCATATCAGGTACATCACCACTCACATCCCAGCACGCCACACAGCTCGAAACGCAACAGTGGAAGGCGACCATTAGCTCTAGAAGGGATCCCCCTAGTGGGAGAGTCAAACCAACAGGCTATCCTATCTCCTATTATCTCTACTAATTTGATTTCCATGCATCGAGTTACCACACTTGAGACGGTTAATAACCAGAATAAAAAACAAAGAACTGAAAACCTACCACACCCTATAGGTGTGTTTTCCACGCATTGACTCAAGCAAATGACTCGCACCAGAGTAATTCCCCCCTTTCAATTTCTGTTGAATTGTATCTTTGAGGGTGATTCAGCTTAGAATTAAATCACTTCTATGAAATTCTAACTGGTAATTTACACGTCTTATGAATGAATAAGAATCTCAAGTAACGTAAACTTTTTCAATTTAATACTTTAATAGGGCCTACTGATTATACCTTTCTTTTTTTTCCTTTTTTTAACTCTATTCCTCCTTTTTTCTTTTTTCTTTATATCACTCTGATCACTATTACACAATCCTTACTAATGATCTGAATTGATGAATCAAATTAAAAACTGTTAACTTGTTTATCATTTTGGGTATAGTAGAAGAAATGTCAAATGGAATCTTAATCTTTCTGATAAATTCAGAGCCAATCAATAAGAAAAATTTATACAATCAAACGCTGTGATTGATTTCACAATGGAGAATGTTTGTATTCTTGTGATAATGGCGATATTCTTGTAATAAAGGATGTTCAGTGGGATGAAGAAAACATCCATTTGGTATTTATGAATAATCAGTTTCAGCCAGAAAGTAAACAAGCATCCCAAAACTTCAACTTCAGAGATAAATCCTGCCTTTACAGTTGTTCATATCAGAGCATGATGGGAAATCTTTCGGGTACGAAAGTGATTTCGAAAGTATAAACAAATGCAAAATCACTCTGTGTACTAGAAAGATATCTCGCCTTGCTTGGCGTTTGGTGCAACGGTAAACGTGCATGTTCGAAGTAAGCTCTAGCTCAAATTCAATGATGAAACTAGCCATTTTCACCCTTCAGTTAAAGAAAGAAGAAAAGCAAATATCTTACCGGTGGTAAAGTCTGCAGTTCCTGTCATGGTTCATATTCATCTAGTACACAGTTCTATCAATGTTAAACTAGCTCTCCTCTAATGTCCCTAGCGGCTAGTAAAGACTTGGACCCAATATCACATCCCAATTACATGGGTTGGAAATGACATAGGAATGAATGAGAATCTCTATGGCATCCACCCTCCCTTCCAACCTCTGCTAAGAAGACAGGTGCATCTATGCAAAGTAGATAGCCTTCAAGATGAGGTTATCTCATCATAAAGCCTACTTGGATAGTCTAATGGTTGATATACATCACAGGAGATAAATATTGATGCAGTCAAACAGGATGAGCTCACGTTATAACACTATAATTTTTGTCCTATCTCTTTGTATTTTATTGTATTTTGACCCCGATATAAGATGGTTCTGATATGAATAAGTAACTTATCTGATCATGGTAGACCTCACATTACTGAGATTTGACTGCACGAAATCAAATGTCCTATTTCCAGGTATATGGCGTAAAGGTGACTATAAGTTGGTTATCAAAATAGCACAATCTTTTGCCTTTCACACAAAACAACTTTTATACGACTGATATCGTGTCAAATGTTTTCCAATCATTGATCCAGACAAGTAAAACTTCATGTAACTATGTCATCACTACTTTTTTTCCAATCTTGATGTTTTGTAACATCACAATACCAAATGGTTCATATACTCTCTTTTTGAAAAAAAATTACCATTGCTTAAAGATTGACTAAGGCATGATGCATGATACATAACAAAAAGAACTACGTTTTGTAAATGTAAACCTGAACACATCAATATTAAGAACAGCTCGAAAAGTGCGCTCATTAACTGGCCAGGCAATCATAACGATAATAAAACCTTAATTGCCTATCCCAAATAGCACCCCATTAAGAAATATCTTTGGCATTGCGTTAATCTGATTTCTTATCCTCACTCTAACTCCAACAGACAGCCTGGAAGGAGAAGCGAAACACGTTGCCAAACTCTGATTATATCACTCAGGACTTGACAAAAGTCACATGATCAAAGACCACACTACCATTTCATTTCAAAAAAGAAAAAAAGAATAAGAAGAACATTGTAGAGTGTACCCTATTGCAAATTTCTAATCAAGCCAGAACATTCTGAAGATTCAAACTAGTTGCTTCAGATTCTTTTTTGATATTTTGTTTTAACAAAGTTTTGGGCAAATTCGGGAAAAAGAGTGAAGTACATTCAGATTTCCTGGCCTGAAGAAAATCTTCTGATGATGTTGAGCATGAGCTGTCGCCTGACCTTTGAAATTCGTCTCAAATCTCTCATTCTTATGGTGTAAGACAACAAAAATGATATCAAACTTCCTCGCGAAACTGGACCTTAAATGATCTTAGGCTGTTCTCACAATCCTTGTTCAAGCATATCAAGAGATATGGGATATTTCCTTTTGCTTAGATGACAATTGCTCCAGTGGCGACAGCTTGTATGCTCGGCTTTGCTTCATCAATAATAAAAGATTTTTTTTAAGTGGTCTGGTGTCAGGTTACGTAGATTCAGGGCGAAGGTTAAGGTGATTTAATATGCCTAATTAGTTCAGGATTGAATTAAAGATATGAGAAATTGTAGAATGTTGTGCTTATACCGTTATATTGTCATGTGACCACCTTTTTGCTGGCATAAAGCCTTCTATTTTGGCATACTTTGATTTCCCTTGCTCTTTACTTGTGTCTGAAGTTTCAAGAATTCCAGTTTCGAGAATTCAAAAAGAATAGTTGCTTTCCAACTTTTTTTTTGTTTCTTTAGGAAAAAAGCTCTTTTTTTTATTATGATTACTATAATTTCCATCTACTCCAGTGATGGCAATGCTTTTTCTTGAACTTTCACAAATTTTCCCTCTCAGAAGTCTTCTGTAAATTTCACTGCCTCACAAGTTCATTCTTTGTAAGTGTTTTGTTTGTTTTGCTTTGTATTTTTACTTTCTACAATAACTTACTATCGATTTCAACTTCTATCAATGATTTAAGGCATATCCTAAATCATACAAAAGGTTATAGTGTAGTTTTGTTAAAATTGACTTTTCTTAATTCCATGAAATACACTTCAAAATCATGCCCACATGTATGCCTACAGGCAAAGATGATATTGTATCCTTTATTCTGAGAATCACCTCTCATTTCCTTTATATTCTCTCCTCTAACTCCCATCTTTCTGTATATATTTATATATCAACTGCCTGTATCCTTACTTAATAATAATATTCATCTCCTTGAAAAACTAAGAAACCTTATCTTATCATCCTCAATCAGCTGGGGCCAAATGTTGAGTGCAACACAAAATCTTGAAATAATGTTCATTTTTCTGTTAGTGTAATGAACCCATATAAAAACATTAGTTTTAAAAAGGTTGAAATTTTTTATTTGTAAAATATAATACTACAATTTTTGTTTTTGTCCATTTAAAGGTCATGGAACATTGTCCTGAAAATGTTGAGAAATAAAAATAGATTTTGAAGAGGGAGAAAGAGCCTAATATCTAAACCAGCAGTGAGAGTTTGACATTTTGCTCATGTTATTGAAAATGCCATCACCAATCAAATATTGAATACTTCCACTATGTTTGCCTCGAATTAAGAATGTTAAAATAGTTGTATTGAAAGGGGAAAATCAATAAAAAACTTTCATATTCAAGACATGAAATACACTGCACATTTTAATTACAACTCAAGATATTCTGCGATATCAATATATTTCTATACAGGGTTTCAATAGGGGAGGAGAATATATTACCGGGGCCGGGTGAAGATAAACAAAACTTACACTGTCTGCTCATATCATATTTCCTTTCACTCATTTTTGATTTTCATATATATTGAAATATTTATCCAATAACGGGATACATCAAGAGATGTACTTCATCAAAAAGGAATCTTTGAAGTTTTGTCCCCATTCACACCGGCTGGTTACCACTGCCAAGGATATATAGCCAAGTGTTCATTTTCTGGACCCCAGAGCATACGATGTTACAAAGCAAACATTCTGGGAACATTCTGGGAATTATTAATAGATTATGAATAAAAAAGCCCAGATATCTTATTCACATGAGATATCAACAAAGTTCTACAGGTAACGTAAAATTTAACCTTGACTGAATAATACACCAACCTTCATGTAAAACTTTATCTATATGGACAGGTCATTAGACCATTTGGTCAAGGGTATTGTTCAACATTTTAAAGGTTGAGTCGAATATTAACCCAATAAATAACTGGAACCGGTAGTCCCTGTAAAAAGTCTAATGAATTACAGAATGTAGTAGTCAATGGGTTAAATGTCAATTGTTATCATAGAAGCTCTTAGAAACATATCATGCAATTATACAATTTGCATTGTGGTAATTGATTTTTACGGCAAATTAAAGATAAAATTAAAGTGTCATTTAGCACTTAATTCATAAATATAGTGATTTGACCCATCAGTTATTAGACAAAAGGGCATCATTCATTCAATTAAGAAGACAAACTGTTCATTACACAAGCAAGCAATAACATACAATCAAAATAAAAAAAAATAAAAAAATTCAGTGATAGCTTAGGCAATCAAACTCAAACTGTACATTTATCAAAAATACAATCCTGTGATAGCTAAGTCAATGAATTTGATAAAGTTGTACTGGACATAACCTCTAAAATAACCTCACACGCTGAGAGCTTTGTTTACCTTGGACTTGTGTAGGAGGATCTGCGATGGATAACCTGTGCCATTTTGATTCTCAAATTTCCCAGTCTTCACCTTGAAATCAGCTTAATTCACCAACAAACAGAGATACAATTCCAATTGCGCACTCCCTTTGGGTGTTGAACTAGATCACTTGTCAAGTAATGAGTGAAAATTGGGGTTTAATTCCTACACTTTACTATCGATCGATCTGGTCAACAAACAGGTATCCAACAGGAAGTCCTATATCTAATCTTCCCGAAGGTGCTGGGTTATAGAGTCATGTGAAGCTGGTAACGCAGTAGGACCCTGGTATCAACTTGTAGTCTACAAGCCACAGAGTTCAACACGATGATTGCTGGTGCTCTAGAATCTAATGAGTTGGCTAACGAACTGGCTTGGCATTAGAGCCCAGAGCGCAGATCATTGTGAGATGTTTGCTTTGCTGAGGTTGTTTTTTTAATTGAGGAAATGATGGTGATGACATCCAAAGTAAATATTCAGCTTGTCCAACTCCAGTTGATGATACAAATAGAAGAAGGTCTCTCTCCTTGCAAAGCAATGCTGATACCACTGTGTAATTGATACTTCCTAGTGGAATAAAAGATGAACAAACAGTCAACTATGGTTCTCTAAGTCGAATAAAAGTCATCCAATTCGATTCTTCTTTCCAATAGAGTATACAAAAGCTGTGTTATCAACTTTATGAGTTGAATTTCTCCTAAGCCAAGCAGATTTTGATGATCCCAAGGGATTTTAACTTGGGCAGAGTTAAGTGAGTATAGAAAGAGATTAGAATTGTTGCCAGATCTCCAATTGAACATAGGGAACTCTGAAGTGAAATTTAAATGTTACACGTCAGGTTTAAAGAAATCTCTTGATATTGATTGACAAAAGACTATATTCTAATTGATGAGAAACTATAAAACCATCCAATATTCAGCTCCAACATAGTCAGTCCAATATGTTCTCAACAAACAAGTTGAAATCCTGTTCCTGTGCTAGCAGTTTCACCAACATCTCATGTCCAAACGCAAGCAGGATCCCTACATCACAATCACTTTCAAATCCCAGCCGTTCCAAATATGAAAAGCGTCCTATCAGACGAATATTAATGACATCCAGAATCCTCTCCTATACGAGGATCAAGCGCTAAAGGTTACCACAAAACTCCCGACGACAACACACGTTGTTCTGATTTAGGAACGGTTAACTCTAACTAGACTCCTGAAACACAGAAGCAGTTTGGTGACTAAACCCATCTATGAATCATCCCCACATGTATACCAAGGTGGGATCAACTTGTAGGAACTGGCAAAAATAATCTCCTCATTTTTCTTTTACCAACCAGTCAAGATCATCGCCATTAACGAATCTGGTCGCAAGGCAGGATGGAGTCGTAATTGGAAGTCCTAGATGATAATTAGGTGATGAATAGTTGTGATTTACTTTTCTAAATGTGAGCGTGTTGGTTGAACTTGAGGAGTTTAATCACCACGAACAATTCCTGCTTGCGTGAGAACTTAAAAAGGATCAAAAACAAGAGAGAGATAAAGTAACCGAATCTCTTACGACTTAAGTTATTTAGTTTCAGAACCCTGAAAATAATTATTTCCTTCATAAGTACTTGTGAAACAAACTTTTATGTGTTTAACATTGAATTGAAACTTTGTCAAATTATTTGTCAAATTAGTTTCACAATATCAAGCAGCTCTTGTTCGAAGTGTATGAAAACATATTAATACGCTATTAACTACACAAGTACTTCTGAAACAAATTCTGCTACTTACTAATCTAAGAATTTAAAAACAATTTCAATATATTGCTCCTCATAGAAGATCATCTTCAATTAAAGACACTAATTAAAGACAATTGCGGTTGCACAATTTAAAAAATTCTCAAACCAAGGTGTCTGTCCTATCTAAATATATTTAGTAAAAATATATATATTTTTTACTTCTAAATATATTCAGATAGATGAAAAATCAACAGCGGATGCAAAAATAAAGAAAGTTATACATGCACTATCAAGATATCTATGAACATATCTGGGACCCACACATTAATTCCAGTACAAAGCCTATGGAGGGGACGTTTTACATTTTCGTTTGTTTAAAACACTAAACGTTGATTTTAAAGCCTGATATTTTCCCAGTTTAGTTTATATGCACCATCAATCTTTCAGATAACCTCTATCATCTGGCAGTTGAGAATTTTTAAAATGAAGACAATGTTAAACAATGGCTTTAAACAAATTCATTGTATATATTGCAAGCTACAAACACCCTTCTATCTCTTTTCAATGTGCTACCACGCCTGTTGATTCATATTGTTCTTTTTTTCAGGGGAGCAGTGGCTGAAAGTTCCATGAGTTTGACAAGAACAAAAGTTCTAAACAAAATCTGGTGCAAATCATTGAGTATAGTGGTAACATCCAGTTTAACATTGAATTTGCCCTGTCAAAGCCAATTCCTTAACCCATTTTTGAGAACATATTGTATGTAGATTTTCCTCCAAAGGTAAATATGATTTTTGCATTCTGTAAAATCTGCAAATGATTGTTTCAAAATATAGATTATTTTTATAGTGTTAAAAACAATGAATACCATAGCACTTTACAATTTATCAAAATTTCTGCAAAGAAAAATGAAACACAGTACATTACAAAAAGAAAACAATGATTAAAAGCCTGCATTAAACCATGCCTTTCTGTCAGCTTCTATCAAAATATAAGTATATCACATGTTGCTCAACCTAATCATCTTTGATTTAGTTGTTATTCTTCTTTCCGCCAAGATCTATGAATAATTCAAAGTCATTTCACTTTCCTCTATTCATTTTGACATCTATTAAGATGTCCTGATGACAAGACCGGTCCCTCAAGATTATTTTCAACATTGGATAATGTATCAGTTATCAAAAGAAACATAAAAACCAAATTACACTTAGAAGTCAAGGTTAATTCTTCTGACCTTGATAATTTAATCAGTGACAACATGGGCTGTAAAGTACACATTTAAGTAGACTTTATTCTTGGAATGTATCGCATCCCAGAAAAAATGTTACTTTGCTAAAAGTATACCCCTTTTAACTTCAATTGAATAAACCCTTCATATAAATAGAATCACAAGAAAATAATGTATTCTTTTACATTTTCTATATATTTAGTCTATCAAGACTTGCTTTTGTGTATATATTTTGACAACTATATATATTGTCCATATAATAATACTTATGTCATTTTCAGATGTCCAACATATTTTCAGAAATGAAGTATAAATTCCCTTGAGACAAATCAGAGAAATGGTGCACGTAGGTTTCATCTTTTTTTTTTAGAGTAGGTTGTGAGATAGAATGATGAAATATACACTTGGGAGATGAGCAAATAAAAGAAAAGGGAAACAAAAGGGGAAAAGAAATTAAATAAGATATAAACATACATGAGCTGGAAGTACAATTAATGTTCAGTATAAAGACTAAAGGAAAGTGTTGCAAAACGAGGAAATTAATAAAAAATGAAAATAATGTTTGTTTTTTTAAATACAAAGGGACAAATATAAGATGATGATACAGCTGATGATATATATGATGATACAATTGATGATAAAGTGTAGGTCATCTCCTATAAAACATTATACAAATCTCTGGAAAGTTGACAATAGTGAGAACCTAAAAAGTTTTCCTATCAGTACAGCACAACAATTTCTAAGTCATTCAAAACAAACTTTCTAGGAAAATCTAATGCTGTGCATCATTTCCTATGGAAACAGTGATACTTAAAACGGGATCGATTTTGCAATAAATTTGCTCAAGAAAATCAATCACTGAATATTGGACATGACACTAAATTAAAGCCCTTTTAGCGCTTATCAATTAGATGTATAAATATAAACAATATATAATGAGGAATATATGGATGAGATGGAAAAATAGCATAAACCGGGTCATGATTGTCAAGAGGTTTTAAAATAAGGAACATAAGATCACATTTAGATTTGACCTTTCCACTTAAATACTGATGAAACATTATCCAGTTTGGCCACTCTAACTTTCGCCTAAATAACCAAATTCCCTGAAGCGAAAATTTCACTTGAGTGATTGTATGAAATATGATGCTCTTATCAGATTTACATGGAAATATTTTTCCTATGATATTTCAATCTGTCAGACAACATCTTAATCAATAAACTTGAAACCTTCCCTTTAAAGAAATAAAAGATATATATGACATAAAATAAGCTATCACATTTAGACAGTAGTAAATTGCTATAGGAATAATGCAGATGATTCTTGAAGTGATCAATATGCATATATTCAAGTATATCATTACAGCCTCATAACATAACCTTAACAAAGAATTATATTTATTCATTTGATTTGATTTCATTCATTAATCCTTGAAGCTGAATGTTGTTTTTAACCATGAATACCAAAGTTCTATCATTTTACATTGTTCTTTTTGTTTATATTCAAATCCATACAAAGAGATGGAAGTATTAGACACTACATAGAATTTCTATAAATATTGGAATAATGATATAAAATCAATGTTTAGATATAATATTCTCATAACAAAATACAAATCACCATCGTCTCTGAAAATAGGAGAGCCACAAGATAAGTGAACTTCAGTCCTGGGCATTACTGAACGTTCACAGGATAACTTCTTCTTTTTAAAATGCATATCTTTCACTTCAACTTAATTTTTCCAAGTCAAACAACACCTTGCAGAAAAATAAAGTAATTCTTGGATTCCTTCGAATGAAAAAAAAGAGAAACTGATGAACTGCAAGATCTATACTGATAATTCATGAGAGAAATAAGACACTTTGCCTTACGAGACAAACCATCCTTTCTTTTTGTGAAGAAATAATAAAGTATCAGAACATGTAACCGGAAAGAACTTAATGGCCATCTCTTTCTCCTATTGATTTCTGACAACACAGGACAAAGGATCCTCAAACTACCACAAAAATTTGAAACAAGATAAAAATTAAAGATACTTGACAATTTTCTTTGAAAAAAATATTGATTTCAGTATGTTCTCAGCTTTCAAGAAAGCTTTCAACATATCATAAGACATGCTGAGTGCCTTGTAAAACATGGGACAACACACACTTTTCGTATAAAGTTTTTGATGTTACTGTTCTATTAAACCCTTCCAAAAATGAATAGGGAGAAGAAAGAAGAAGCAAGAGGAAGTTAATGGTCACACAAGCAAAAATAATTGCAGGAAAAAAATTACGGGAAGGGGAGGGGTGTTGCTTGTGATGGACAAAAAAGAGGTTGCTGGGAGGGGGAGGGGGACAAATTAATAATAATAATAATAATGAAACACTTTTATATAGCGCATAACACAATCATGCGAAAGTCCCTAAGCGCTTGAAACATGGAAAAAAAATTAACCTTGCAATGGATTTGTAATTTGACATGGGCAAAACATAAACCATTACAAAACCTTGAAAATGACTGCTTTTCATAAGCTTTGAGGTTTTAAAGAACTTTTCACTCAACGTAACACTTTAATTTAATCCCAAGCAAACAACAAAATCACTTTACAACTGATACGCACCCCCACCCCTCCCGAAAAAACCTGTTCGACAAAACAGGGACAAGAAAGAGGGGTGGGGTATCCATTCTGCTGGTGAATAATGATCAACCAAAAACAACTCTTCAAAGTCCCTCGCTAATGAGCTCACTGACTGGGGAAATCTATTTTCAGAAGGAAGGTCCTAATCAACAATTTCCCCAATTTGAAACAATTACTGCACCTGATGGGTAAGGTAATATGTGAGGGCCAAACTTCAGGCACACCTATATGCTTCAATATTACGAAGTCAACTCTAGCTATAACAGTGTCAATACCACCGAAAGAAAACAAAGATACCATTTTAAACAGGTGGTCATTTAAGACAGGTTCAGGAAATGTTGTATAATCATATTGATGAAACGATCAGAGGATAGGACAGGTGGCTTCTACAGCAGGCTTGGTGGGAAGTTGAAAGATTTTGGATTACTTTTAGTTTTTAACTAAGCTTTTCAACAATTCTACACCATTCTAGTATTGATGATTTAAAAACAATAGTTTCTATAATGTTAAAATAGCTATTGGTACAGAAAATCAACAAACATATTTACTAAAAAGTGATTGCATGAAAGGCATGAGAGTTAAATCTAGAGGTTTTCTTTCTCTGTATAAAATACTTTGCAACCATTCTCTAGAAGTTTATGGGTAGCAAGTAAGAAGACAGAATTTGTGTTTAAAGTTCCTGATTCTGAAATTTTTCCCTGGATTCATCATGGTTACCATGGAAAAATGATGTTTATATAGCATATCTTACATCAGCGTTCAATGAACTCTCTATAACAATTGTTTCAATTCTCAGAAGTCTGGGAAAAGGATCTCCCTGTGAAAACAAAGTTTTCTTGCAAAAGGCAAACTGCCATCATTTAGAGCTGTCTTTGCCATCCATATTCAAAGCTATGGGATGACATAAATGAACTCACATGTAGAATTTAGCTCATTCGTGTCATTTTCATCTGATTTCAGATGAACACCATTTACTTACATGATGTGATCTTCAAACTCTCAACAATTCTCTTATTTGTGACTTTTAATTCTGACACCTGAACTATTTTCTCTAATATGTTGACTCAATGCATTGATATATTATGTAAAAATGTACTCCTCCCATATCTGCTCATAAAAAGGAACCAAAATTCTAATAGAATTTGGTTTTAGACTGAATTAACAAAACTTGGAGGATTCTGCACAAATTTCTCGTCTTCAATCTGTTAATATTTCATTCAACTTACCTGACTTTTCCTTTAGTATTCTTGAGTACCATGGCTGCATATGACTGACTCACACCAACGAGACTCTTCCCATCTACCTCAATGATCTGATCATTCACTTTAATCCTGTAAAAAAAAAAGAGAAATAAATTTGCATCAATAGTTACAATAACACATGATTTCACATTGCATAATAGTTGTGATTATTCTCCATGCACTATATAATTAATGAAAATAGATATTTTTATTATCGCTATCAGGAAAATTGGGTTTTATTGGTAAAAACAGCTAGATTATAGAAATACTGTTGATCTTGATGAAATAATACAGAATTATATTGGAAAGTGGACAAAGAACAAACATTAAAAAATTCCAACAATGTACATTTAACAGTTGAAGTCAATTTTCAATTTTCCTACAAACAGTCCAGAATAACCCATTTCGTAATACAAAACAAAAAGCAAGCAGGAATGGTTTGAATATAAATATTTTATTACACCATTTATTATTCCATTTATACTGGTATCAAATTCTTTCCATGACCATGTTAAAATACTTCATGATATAACTTTCGAGTCAGAGAGTGGGGATTGTTTTAAGGGCAGAAAACAATAAAGGTCATGGTTCCATTTACATATTCCTGATTGCCCTGTTCAAGTCCCTGACAACAGAGGGAGCCATTCAATGTGAAAATATACCTTCCATGGGCTATCCCACAAGTAGGATGAATTGCCCATCAATCAGTTTGTTATTTTAGTGGGGTGTTTTTTCTCAAGCTGAGTGAGCTTAATAAATGAATCAATGAATAAATAAATGCCATATATAGCAACATCCCTATTGCCTAAAAGAGTGAATTTACAAGTTGTTGCCATTTTTTTTTTTTTTTAAAGAAGTGAAAAGAAAAGGGAAGAATGAAGGGAAGAGAAAAGTGAACAATATTGGAGGTCCCTTACTCTTCCCTCCTTGCTCTGTGATTGACTGCCTCTCACATCCTGTTCTTTCTGTCTCTCCACCTTCTTGTTTAGCTTTTTCTACATACTTGTGTGTTCAATTCATTTCCTAAGATTCTGCTAGGATTAACTTAAGCTCTTTTTTTCATTACTTTATTACAAAAGGATAAAACTTTTGGGGGTAAATATTAAGTAGCTAATTTTCAATCATACAATGTTTTCAAAAGATATATGAAAAAAGAGACCAGACATGATTAAAATCTAAATACGGGTTTCCTGAATCACAGTTCTACGAACTTCAGCAAGAGTAAAGACGAAAACTACAAAATGAAATGGGTATCATATAACAATGTCAATAAACTCCATGCCCTAGGGATGGTGAAGTGATATAATTGACAAGCTTGCAGCACTTCAACAAGTGTTCCTTCTGAATTACCACTTCATCAAATGAAATATATCCAATCTCTGATGATTGCCCAAAGAATGCTTTTCAACTCATCTATTTTCGAGACATAGATGGGGGTACTGTCATACTCATTTCAAAAGGGATTAAAGCCATTTTGCCACTCAAAAGACAGAGTGCTTCCACTTCAATTAAAATGCATCAAGTATGCTGATGTAAAAGAAAAAAGTATGATGTATTTTCCCAAAATAAAGAAAATAAAATGTTTATTATATACATCAGACACTTGTGGAGTATCTTTTATTTTTTAACAATTTTGATAACAACTATTACCAGTGTTTCTTATGTTGTTTTCCAATTATTATTTGACCCTGTATTTCATAATACAGGGTCAAATAATATATTAATCTCGTTATAGTAATATTGTAAACAATTTGGTATTGATGACTTGTGACATGAACAAATAGAGTAAGAGAGAAAGAACGAGGGCAAGATGAAAAAAAGAAAGAAGAAAATATGGAGAGAGAGAGAGAAGGGCACTGAAGAAAAAAATATAAAAGCAGACTTCACAAGATAAAATATTTTCTAAGACATTGATTTTGATTGTATTGATTTCCGTCAATTGAAACTTAAGCATTTCCTGTCGTAGATTTGAGAGCAACACCTAAAGCGGCATCACAAAATGATGGCAAATTATAGAGAAAAGGAGACACAAGTCGGGCTTCTCTTCTTAATCTGCAAATCCTCATTTCATTGACCTTTTTAAAATTCAAACAACAGTCACACTTGTGTTATTGATACAGGAATAAAGACAATAAGTGACACATCAGTCTGTGGCTGAGTCGAATCAAAGTCATGTCAATATATTAAGAAGATCAACTGCATCCAATAAAATGACCTCAATTTGATTTGCTATGACCAAACGATATTTATATTAGTCCAGTTGAGGACTGTGTGTTCTGATAGCACCCACCTCTGCACATTCTCTTACACTGAACACACAAGACTACATAGTACTCAACCACTGAGTCCTTACATAACCTTCTGAACTTTATGCCCCTCTGAACGCGCCTGAGGCTATCAGAATACAGTCCTCAACTGGACTATATTTATAAGTGTATAAGTGTCGTGATGTAGTGGTTCTGAATATCGCCTTTCAACTAGAGGGTATTAGTTTCAAATCCCATCCATGACGTTAATTCCCTCATCAAGAAAATCATCCACAATTTGCTGCACTCAACCCAAGTGAGGTGAATGGGTACCTGGCAGAAATATTTTCTAAAAAATAACGCTCAAGCGAGGGTAATTATGCAACTTTGTAGAGCACATAGGGACGGCTGATGAAGTTAGTGTAGGCCACTATACAAGAACATATACCAACTGTTAGTATTGTGAATATTGCATAAACTTTTGGACAGGTTACGACACAATCTGCAAAGCGTAACCCACGAATGTTGAGTAAAACTCTTCATTTTGAACCTGACAAGTTTTTCAGGCTATACTTTTTTTTTAATTCACTGCCGTCAATACTCAAGTTCAAATGATATGGAGTCCGGTAAAGAGGATTGATATCATTATTTCAACAGACAGTATCACTTTTCCCCTCAAGCCAATACCAAATAAATCCAAGATATTGATTTTAGGTACAAATGCAGCAAAATGAATCAAATAATCAAGTTACCTTTGTATCTATGTCTGATGAAAATGGGTATTATGATATCATTTTGCTCGACTTTTCTTGCCAAAAGCGGTAAGTGAAATTGATATTTGGAACATTGTCTAATTTCTTGAGAAAAAAGGATATAATTATCAGATTTTCATGCCACCTTCTGGCTCTGTCATTTATTCCTTCATAACGAATAAAACTTGGGTGAATACATTTATCACATTTCAAATATCAAAGATTAAATTTCACTTCGATTCATAATACAAATAAATGATAAATCTAAGGGTTCTTAACTTGTTAAACTTTATGGCCCGTATTCCGATAGCGAGGTTTAAGTTAACCCTGGTCTAAATCTGTGGTTTAAGTATGGAGAGCCAAAAGAGGCTTGATTCTTTAATAGTCAATGTTTAATTTACCAGCACATTTGGCACTCATATTATTTAAAACTGTCTCGGAATAACAACTTCAATAGTTTTCTACATTATTAGAGTATGGGAAAAGAGAGCAGTTAACATACAAGTTATTCATTGTAAATACAATTTTAGCACTTTTGGCTCTCCATACTTAAACCACAGATTTAGACCAGGGTTAACTTAAACCTCGCTATCGGAATACGGGCCATTAACTTTTGGTACAAGAAAATTGTACAATATCATGAATGCTGTAACTCAGCGTAAGAATTATTTTGGCACCTGGCAGGCTGCTCTCTTTCTAGAATCTTTGGCTACAACTGATAACATCACAAAATGATATGTCATCATTTATACTATTTACAATTCATTTTGTAACTGATCCTGTTGTTTATGAATATATGTCTGAGCTGTTGTTAATTTCTCATTAAAAGTAATGCTCTAATCAGATAGTATGTACTAACTATAAGTTAAAAATGTATAAACGTTCAACCAGAGTGTCATAGGTTCATATCCCGACCATGCTAGCTTCAATTTCTTACTGCAAGAAATTAATCCACATTGTGCTGCACTCAACCCAGGTGAGGTGAATGGGTACATGGCAGCAATAATTATTCCTTGAAATGCTTGAGCGCTGGTGGCGACAAGCTAAAGCTTGGGTAATAATAATGCAAAGCGCCTTGAGCACTCTGCAGTAGAGTGGATTCGTGCGCTATATAAATTGCATATATCATTATTATTATTATTATCATCATTATTATTATTATCTAAATGAAAATAAGCATAACAAAACAACCCTATCTATAGACTTGTCATAGATTGGGGCGTCTTAGGTTCATCAAGAGCACAGAGTTCATTGACGGCTATTACGTCAATATCCCTCTCCATGTATCAACATACCCAAGCCCCAGGCTGGCTCATATCAAGCACTCTGCAAATTCATTTAACATGAGAGCCACTCGTATTGAATTACATGATTATTTAGTGTCTCAAAAATTTGTCGGAAGAAAAATTGACCTTGGCAAGTTCATGTCCATCTACTGTCAGAGGTGCACCCCTGCCTTACCCCCTTGGAAGTGCCTGGGGTGCGTATTGGCACCATGGTGGGGGTGAACATGTTATTCATCATGTCTTGAAGGAGGAGAGCATGGGAGAGGGTATATGTGGGGTGATTATTTTGTAATTCTAACACATTCATGAGCAGCAAATGGCTGTAACTCCATGTCAAAAGTAATGATCTTCACAAGGTTCATGTCTTCATCTACGAGTGGTGCGCCCCTGTCTTACCCCCTTTTAAGTGCCTGGGGTGCATATTGCAGAGCTGCCAACATTGAATGAGTGAAATCCAGTAGATTTTTGCGAGCGGAGCGAGCCACTGCCGAGCGCAGCGAAGCGTGCTGCTGAACGGGTGGGGTCCAGGGGC
>BQKZ01001273.1:17748-76086 GCA_036244855.1 Temnopleurus reevesii | reverse complement strand
TGATGATGATGATGATGATGATGATGATGAATATGGGAGATCAAGTTATGTTGTTGATGATGGTGATGTAACAAATGTAAGAAAATTGCAATTCAAAATTAAAAAATGAAGAAATTCGACATGAACAAACTTTGCCCAACTACATGAAAAACTAATTTTCTCTTACTAAAGTACCATCGTATAAAACATTTTTAGTACAATGGACAGATCATATCATTGAATATGTGTCTAATCTAGCATGATATATCCTTTCTATAGCCTTTCAACCGCCGTGGTGTAGTGGTCGCGACTCTCGCCTTTCAACTAGAGAGTTGTAGGTTCGAATCCTACCCAGGGCATCAATTTCCTTCAGCAAGAGATTCATCCACATTGTGCTGCACTCAACCCAGGTGAGGTGAATGGGTACCTGGCAGGAACATTTATTCTTTGAAATGCCAAGTGCGCCGTGAATAATGTAAAGCGCCTTGAGCACTCAGCAGAGTGGATACGTGTGCTATATAAATTGCATCTATTATTATTGTTATTAGGATACAAGTAAACAGAAGACAGTAGAATTCAAGATAAAATAAGCCTGAACCACTTAAAGATATTGTCACACATTCTGATTTTGTTAATCATGAAAAATTCTCAAATCCAGATGTGTGACATAGATGTTCTTACATTAAGATTGATGGAAATACAGCAAAGAGTGTAAAAAAGTGGGAAGTTATTTACAGGCACTATCGAGATATTGATGACAAGTAAATAAAGAGTACCACTGTTGCTCTATTTCAGCACAGTGTGCCTATGTAGGTCATTAAACCTAATATGTTCACATATTAGTTTATGTACACTATCAACCTTTAAGGCAGCATTGAGAATCTGGCAATTGAGAATTCTTTAGATGAAAACAATGTTTAACAATGCCTTTAAAATACCGATAGACACTCTTACAATCCTCCATGGTTTGAGGGTTTTCAAGCAGCTGCTTCTGAATACTTCCGCTGCCACTCCATTAACTATTAACCTTAAATGCCATCGCTATTGAATGCATCTTAACACTCTACTCGCCAGCACTTCAGAATGAAAAAAAAAAGCGGTAGATTACCAATTTTTATTGCTTTTACTACACAAATGCATTACGAAGTGGCAGTAAAAATGTACCGCCAAAAGCGAAAGAGTTGGCAAGTATATAACACATGGTTTTTATGTTTTTAGCCAATACATTATTTCATATGAAACCATAATTCATGTTGCTGCCCTGACAAATCTAATAATTACTGCAGTAAAAAAAACCAAAAAAACTTGAGCTTTTGATCCTAGCAGAATCTGAACAGCTCTCCATTATCGAATAAGCAGTTTCAGCTGTTCTCCTTATTTAATAATTTCCGATTTGTTGAAATCAATTTAGATTTGAATTTAAAAAAATCATTCCCAATCTGGTAGTTCCTAAAATCTGTCTATGCCACATTCTAGCATTGATTCTATAAGAATGCTTTTAAGCGCATGTAAAGAAATGTCACTGATGATTTAACTACTTGCATGTACATCAACTAAAAAAAAACATATCCAAGAAAGTCCCATATGGGAATGTGGTAAATCAATTTCAGATAAAGTGAGAACATTATCTGCTTATTCAAAAGCTTAAAAACAACATAATCCATCAAAAGGTTAGTGACACCCTAAGTTTACAGACATATATGAAAAGACAGGAAATTATATCCCCACACATAGACATTTACGTCAAGTGATTTCAAGATCGGAAGTCTAAAAATAACGTACCTCTATTGTGAATGGATCAATCTTTGAGAGTCATTGTTGATTAAAATACATAATCTGTTAATATATCTTCAGAAGACTGTATAAATATAATAGTATAAATGATAAGATATGATAAAATAATTAATGTTCATGAATGATAAATATTGATGAATGTTATGATAAATGAAACATAGCAACTATGCATTTCAGTATCCTATCGTAATCTATTCTTAATAGCATTAGCAAGAATTTATTGACATCAATACCAATTCAATTGGTCACCATCAGACCATAGTCTAATTCCATATAAACCAACATGCCTACTCCCTGTAATCTCTTTTAACACACTCTTAAGCCCCTTACTACCAGCAATTGCTCATCAGTGCGAAAGCTCTACATGGTCTTTTTATTCTAGGAATAAATTTATTAAAGAAGCTGTGTCTGCTCAACCAGAAGATACGAGACGGCAGGCCTAGACAAGGCAAGCCAAAAATGCTATTAATATCAAACTTTCTAATAAACTTCAACTCACATGGGTAGTTTAACCCATTAGCAACTGGAGATTATATGCAAAACGGGTTGTTTCCGACCTGTTCGGTTGCAAACTAGTTAACATTAAAGAGATGGGAGATCTGCTATCTGTATTAGATGTGAACTCACTGACACTATTCTGTGAGCATTAAAGGAGAGTGCTTCAAGGTTCTCGACCACACTTTGGTCACTTCCATCCACTTCCCTATAACAACTGGGTAGAGTGCAGCACAATGTGGATACATTTATTGCATAAGGAAATCAACGCCAGGAGTGGGATTCAAACCTATGACACTCTGGTTGAAATGCGAAAGTCAGAACCACTACACTATGAGGCTTCCATTTTCACTTCTCCAAACTCCTTTCCACTCTTCCTTCCAGTTTTCCTCCCTTTCCTCTCTTTCTCTGCTTCTCTCTCACCCTCTCTCTTTATACATCCTCTCTTTACTTAGACTTCTTTATCAGCCAATCTATTATCAAATTAAACTAGACTCAGCATGCACTTCACACTTACCAATGCTTATAATGATAAGTTTATTAGCCATAGACAAAGTATCCCACAAGTTACAAGCAGCTTACAACCCTATTTTGGAAGACATTGTAATATTATCTCTCAGGAGCATTCAAACACATAAAACATCTTTGATTGAGGTTCTGAATACTAAGAATCAAGAAAATTGCATAATACACCAAATCGGCTCTGGAAGTTGAAGCAGTCGGAGAATATCGAGTTTAAAACTGCTTGATATCTTGACATAATATATTTCATATTCACATGGGTTTTCAGAAGAAGAATGAGGTAGATATCATTTGTCAGAATGCACATATAGAATGCTACTACGATTGATCTCCCCAATCGGATGGCACATTTAATCAATTCATGATGCCGTTAAGACGTAATTAAGAAGAACAATCAGATCGTAAGCCACTCACAACACTTGTGGTGGGCTTTAAATAACAGGTTGAATACTACTAGTATTCAATTTCCCTCTTTTTCTGTTCCTTTCTCTTTCTCCTTTGCCCACTTTACCCCATCCCTTTTCCTTACTTCTCTTTTTTTCATTCTCTTTCCCGCTTACTCTCCCTCTCTCTTTTACACAATCACTCACTCACTCCCTATTCATCCCTTCTCCCTCTATCTCCTTTCCTCCCTCCTTCATCCTCCCTTATCCTTTCTCTTTCTCCCTTCATCTCTCCTTCCTGCTCTAAGCGTCACCTCAAGGTCGTCTTACCTTTCTCAAGGTCAACAGGGAAAACATCCATTTTCTCCACTCTCTTCTCCAGTTCGTATTCGGCCGACGCCGCAACCGGATCAATGTCATCGTTACGCCGATCGTAGACTTCTTGGGCATATGTTTCATGAATCTGTTAGGATGAAACAGAAGAAAATTTAGGAATTACAACTTTATGAAGTAGAGTAATAGTAATGAAGTAATGATTAATCGCTAAATATCCAAAGTGGTTACTTGAATATGTTCATTAAAAGTTAAGGGATAACAACACAATCTTGTTTTCGCCCGATGAAAACTAATTGTGCCACCCTCATTCTCACTCTCAAAAATACATTGATTTTTTGCAAAATAGCATATTTCAAGGTTGAAAAAATATCTTCATTCTCTTGACAGAATTTCCTGGAAATACATTTTTGTCTCAGCAATGACTGTACAATAAGAAAGAAATCTTTGAAATTAAAATTGCTTGCAAAAGTAAATAATGAACACGGAAATGAGACAATAAGAAGTATCCACGTGGCTAATGAGAATTTTCTAAAAATCAGAACAGATCACCTGGCGGCCAATTGTAACACCTATCTACGGCACAAGAACATTTGGTATAAATATCACATAAATAATGTTGGACATTGAGCTGCAACCTTGAAAGAAATGATTGATCTTGAACTTTTGACTTGAGTAATCATTGATTTCAAGATACACGAGTATTGGCAATTATACAGATTCTAAGAAAGATATTACTATCGTACATCTCTCTACCTCTGGCAAATTCTCCACCTTATTCTCTTGTTGCGATAGGCCTTTAAAATTTCTCAAGGAGCTAAACGAAACATTTTCTTTGTTATATCAAAATCCCCTAAAGGATAGTAAATGCATTTTTTCTTTGCCTCTTTGGAGCGCTTCGCGATTGCGTGTGTCATCTCTTTGCGAGGGCCATCCTAATCTTCAAAAATAAAAGCAAATGATTTTAGTATTCAGCACATTTACATATATTGATGTAATTCTTGTAGTTGCAAATAAATGGCTCTCCATACTACACAATTAGAATGACGAGAAACAAAATAGATGAGTAGTGATTGATTCTGACAGAGCCAATAAAAGGTCCATATAATGCAAAGATGAATCACTATGTGCAAAGCACTTAATGTTGTGCGCTTTTTGCATAAAAGCATTTGAAACAAATCCCTCTCATAATAAAAGATGCTAATATTATTCAATGTTTGATAGTAGACGTAGAATAAAGTGACAAATGACAGTCCTCTAACATTCAAGTTTCAATTAACGTCAGGTGATGAATTTTGAACACTTAGTTTCCATCAAATATAGAAATTACATCAATGAAAGGGAAAATCATTATTTCACAATCAGCCTTCAATATATAAAGCGCCCCTATTTCTATTCCATTTCCTATGACAAGAGCGTTATTACCACGGGGGACTCCATTTCTAAGAAGAAAGAAAATGTTCAGAAAATAACAATCCTTCACCTTTTTTCTTTCACGCAACATAGAATGAGCTACAGATTTTAGGCAAAAAACTATATTTCTTGTTTCTCCCAACCAACCGACCTTCTAAATTAAAAATTCTAAAATCACAGGTAAGTCATAGAGGGAAAATGCAATCTGAGAAGTCCTTTTCAAATGCTCATTTGCATTCCACTCCTTTTTTACTTATCTAAGTCTTATTTTTAACAAGAAATGTTTTCTCAAAATTAAAAAAAAAACAACAAAGTTCTGACTGACCCAAAATGTATAAATTGCAATCAAATAATTTCTTTTTCATTTTTTTTTTGAGGGGGGGGCCCTGATAACAATGACTTACATTGAATTATCAACTTTCTCTTATGATGGCTCGCTTTCCTTCTCTTCTTTGCAACAATTGCTCAGAACAGATCCTCTATGTTCTAACTAGGAATAGATAGATGCAAGAACTCAATTATGCATGACTATATTGGCGCCATTTCATCTAGTGGCTAAACAGCGGAAAATGAGGACATGACAACTGAAAATGGCCCACAGGAGCCTCTTATTGACTTTTTCCCATTTTTCATAAAGATCGAAGAGCTGATAAATCAAACTTGCAAATATCAAATTAATGTCAAGCTTTTGAGCATACTGGCCAAGTAAAGGAATGATGGTCAAAATGAACATGGCAAGAACTCAATTTCTATAAAAGGACTACTGGATTAAATTTTTGAACATGAAATCTTACTTTATATCTCAAGATATGAACTTTCAACAACAAAAAATAAAAGACCTTCCAATTACAATCTTGTAAACTAGGCTTTTATTTTCAACACTCCAAGAACTATGAGGAGAAGGGACAAAAGATTTGGACAAAGCAAACACCTTTCATTAAATCATTTACAATGGTAAGAGGCACATAAAAGAAATTCCTCCTATCTTTTCTATGTGGAGTAAAGTTGAACAGGTGCTGTACCTAGTCAGTCAATAAACATGGAAGCTACATTATTTTTTGTGCGTATGCTATTTTGAGTGTTTGAAAGCGATCTGTTTACTTTATCCAATTCATTTGTCCCTCCTACACACTGTGAATGTGAATGTACTTTGGAGAGAGCAAAACACCAAAAATGAGTGAATAATAGATGCACAGAAATGTTTTAAACATGTTGATTCCTCAAGCTTCTTCTGTCAAAATTGCTTTGGAAACTACTTTTAGAGCATTGTTGTGATGCTGTAGACTTATTGTCAGAATTTTTGTAGAATGAGGTTAGATCAGCAATACAAATAAGTTTCTGGGGATGTCACAGATGTTCTGAAATGTGTGCTACTTATAATTATTCATAGAGATCAAATACATATAACTCTGCTTGAGTCAAATATCTTGGGATCACAAATATATGTTTGACTTAGGAGAGAGGCAACTTAGAAGAGCTAACAATTCCATCAATTTAGGCAATCATTTGACTGAGACAAGTTCAACTTGGGCAGAGTTGACTGTAATTGCATTTCTAGAAGCAATGAAATTGCTCATCAAAACAGATTTCAGGAATAATCAAGAAATATAATTACCTGACACCAATGATATCCTTTCCACACATATAATGTTTCAAAGATTCTATCCTTAAAATTATTTTCTAACACATTAGAAGGGTACCAAGTGGGTTTGATGGTGGAAGTATTTCAATGGGTAAAGGAATACACTAAGAAATAGATTAATCTCCAAGGGATTTCATATAACATGGTCTGATTCGTATATGGTGAGGTTGGATGCTATATTTCCCCTAGAGGTCCCATTCCAAGTCACTCCAAAATAACCCAGTCATTAATGATATCCTCTATGAACTCATATTTGCTCTTGTTTTGTGACCTATTTATTAAAGGTTGCAGGAGGTCTCCTGTCAATGAAAACTTTTGACTGTGTTCATATAGACTTAATGAAGAGAATAAAAACAAATAAACAATAGCAGTGTTCACAAAAAAATTAATTGAAAGCTAAGCTGAATTTCAATTGTGTTCACACAAGGCCCCAGCTTCAAAACTTTCTCATTAGTTTCTTACACCAAAATTCACCACACCATCACCAGTAATAAGAGAGTAAAAATCAACGAATAAAGCAAGCTTCAAATTAAATAGATGGGTTTTAGGACATGGAAATAAAAAATAACTTCATATTGATACAATTTCGTTTTAAGAGCTGATATATCTTGGTTATGCATGATTTGTAAGAAATGCGATACAATTAGGAGTACACCTCGTAGAACTTTGGAAATCATATCTTCCAAAGGTGTAGGAATGAGACAACAGGTGTTTAGAGAATTCAAGATGGACAAACACTGGGATAAAGATGCCTAGAAATAGAGGGTATTTAGTTTCCTACTTATCCCAGATGCGCTAAAGGGTTATTAAACAGAACATCTGAGAATTTGGGCACTGCCCTGGCTGAATGAAAGACAACTCCTTGGATTTCTGCCCTCCGCAGCTGAAATCCAGACCAACGTATTCATGAAAGTCCGAAGCAAAGCAAACTCCATTACATTAAGTCCGAAAGGTGATCAAATGATTTGATTAAAGACGTTAGATCGAAATTCTACATCCTCTGTTTGTATAGGCGTGATGGGAGAGCTGGACGAGTTAACATGAGAGGCCAATACAAGTAGTTGTCAAATGCATCCATCATTTAAACCTCTCAAATGGATTTGGTCTAGATCCCTGATGAAAGACAAATTTGTAAAAATGGGAAATAAATGTAGTGGTTTCACTTATGATCAAATTAACCCTTTCACTGTGACAGAAAAATCTGACTTATTCCAAATTCGAGTATTGTATGCTATAAATTAAAAAAAAAATCTACTTCTTCTCATCCCAAAAGGTGCTCATATCAATGTGCACATATATACAACTTAATAGAAATCATTGATGATGATGATGGCCTCTTATATAGCACCGGTCTCCACCTCAGTTGGGCGCTCATGGCGCTCAAATTACTCAAAATAATGTCTCACAGATTTCAATGTCTTAATCAGTGCTATGGTTTATCTTTTAGTCCAGGAACTCCCAGCGGTGGTATGATAGTTGGTGAGGTGGCATCAGCAGCAACAGCGCCCTCCAAAAAGAAAATCGAACGAGATAATCAACACAAAATAAGGCATCAATGAAATATTACAGGCCATCAACGTGATGAATTAAATGTGATAAAATCAGGATAATATAGAACACAGCTTTTCTGAGGAAAAAATCAACAGACTGTGTGAAATGATAAGCACAATAGAAGCCATCAATACATCTACAGTAGATGTGAACCTTTTCCTAATGGTCATCGAGGCATTATGGTCTAGTGGTTCAAAGACTTGTGTATTCCAAACCGAAGGTTATAGGTTCAAAACCCATTCACAAGATTAATTATCTTCTGCTAGGAATTCATCTACATTGTTTTGTACTCAACCCAAGTTAGGTGAATGGGTAATCTTTGAATTGGTTCTGTGATGGGGGCAGCCAGGGGATAGCAGGGTTAATAATAATATAAAAAGTGCCTAGAACATGCACTCTGTATGGTGAATAAGTGGACACTGTGAATAGTTGTACCCTTAATAAAAAGGTTGAAAGACATTTGCTCATGTACTTTAACACTTACAAACTCGGCGTCTGGAGGATGATAAGTTATACCCTCAGAGGATAAGATGAAAAGGGGGTCTGAATGACAAGTACAACTGTTCCTAACACATAATATTACAGCCCCTGGCTTTTAATTGAGAATCTTATATTGATATATCTCATCATCCCTATCATGACTCTTGTTTTGGGGGCATCATCAAACTACAAGTATTTAGAGCAAGAGCGATAGAGCTCCAAGCATTCCTTGTCGCATCACTTCTTATAGAGACGTGAGTGACAAAACGGGGACAAAATGAGGGCAAGATGCTATTAAAGGCTGCATTGTTGTGTATTTACAGATAATCCTCAATATCTATCCATTATACCCAAGGCCTAACCTATACATAAGCTGAAAGTAATCGTATTCTGAAATAGCTCTTACATGTGAGACAGTTCAAGTAAGTAAAATAAATATTTAAGTCAATAAGAATTTTTACTACAACCCATTTGGGGGGTCATAATTCTAAGCCTTCTTAGTAAATCATGCAATAAAATATCAAATAATCATAAGGATAGAAGAATAGAAGTGAGAAGAGTGCCTAATTATACAATTCTTATACGCCACCTACAATTTGATTCCATGGAAAGTGGAGACGCCAACCATTCCAGAAAATGCATCAGACATATTTCCATATTTATATATTTGTAATCAAGGCTTTCATCACAAGTAAATGTGAGTGTTTGATCATAATTGTCAATTTTCTGTCATTTTTATTCAGTTGATGCATTATTCAAATTTAATCATTTTAACATCATGCATATTCTGGAACGATCCGCATCTCTGCAAAAGGCCCATCCAAGACATCTTTAAAGGTGCATGCAAAAGTCAACCATTTCTTGCCACCTCCGCCTGTCAAATTGGCAACACAAGGAGCGAGGTAAATGTGTCAAGTGGGGCCTGAGAGCCAACGGCGGAGAATATATATCACTGACCTACAATGATTTGATACCAAGACAGATGTATGAATCAAATGATATAGGATGCTTATTTTATTTGTTGATTGATATGAATGGAAGCAATGTTCAGCCTCTTCCAATATCAGTTGGTAAACTGCTCGAAGGTATAGAAGAACTGGAGTATGGTTGCTCGAAATGGAATAAAAAAATATCTACATACAGCTTCAAACTGTGTCTTAAAAGATGATTTATGCGTAACCAGACGAAAGGGCCTATATCAGTGACAGCTCTGGAGAATAGAAAATTGCAAGCTTAAGAGTGATATTAGTAATATTGCTTTTTCTCATTTGTCCAAGATATTTACTTTGCCGATGAATAACCATCGAAAATCAGATAAACAGTCAGTGGTTCCCAATCTGATATGGCACATAGACTGTTTTCAGCCAATTTTTATTGTTCTGGTTTATTATACAATGCAGCTAGAGGAATGATGCCTGTGTTTATCTGGTCATTCTTAGTGTAAATGTGAATGGGTTACTCGTATAGCATGAATTCCCCCATACTTCAGTCCAAGTGAACTTCTCTATGTCTTCAAAGGGTTAACCACTGACATTTTCAAAGCCAATGTGTGGCAATATCTTCTGATCAGTATTTCATCCATTGTACTATGATGCAGTGCAAGAAAGTTACCAAATTACTATTTGCAATCATATTACAAACTAGAATGATTCATCTGACCAGCTTATGGCATGATTTTCCAAAAATTATTTTGATTTATTATAGCTGGTCAATTGCCGAACAAGAAATGAAAAGAACACTAATGATATAATTCAAGCATAAGCTCAATTCCAACTGTTTTCCAACTTTCGTTTTATTTGCTTTTGTTTGTTTGTTATGCATTCAATGAAGTACATATAGTAACCCAGTTACGCAATTTCAGGAAAAATATGGCAACGAATCAGCACAGTTCCCCAGAAACCGAGAGTAAAAGGAAGATTCAATGAAACAAACTATTGTTCATTTTATGTGAATTTTCATGACTCTACTACAAACAACTGCACAAGGTACCGACATCTCAAATATGCCATCGAAAACACTCTTGTCAACTCACATTTAGACACAAATACAACTAGAATATTTAGATGGACATTATATACTTTATTCCCATGATAAACTAGACACTAAAATGACAGTTTGGATAAGGAATATAAATATCTACAGCAATTTTCCCCATGTGATATGTAGAAGAAATTAGAGAATATGAGTGGAAAACTGGAGATTGCTGGAGGGGTAGATGAATAAATGTGTATTAATATAGAATTTGAAACAGTTCCTGTATCCTTCAAGCCCCAAGTGGAAGTTTTCCCAAGGCAAAGTGTTTCTAAGAAGAGATAACGTCCCAAAGGAAATGGGAGGTTACAAGACCTGTAAAGGATGTCAACGTCCCCCAATGGAAACTTTGGACAGAAAAAAGAAATGCCTTCAAACGAAGAAGGTTACACTTTGACATTTTTAATAAGAATTTTTCTCCTTGAATGTGGGATATTCGTAAAGCAATCGCAATTTCATAGATTTTAAAAATTATTTCAGTGAGAAAAAAAGTGGATAAAGGAGCAGGGGTCTTACAATCTTTATCTCATAGCACATCTATTTGACATAAGAAGGACAGGGAAGCAAAGCGTTTACAATCGATGTGAATTAGATTTTGATTCAAATTTTTTTCAAGGACGGCAATCCCCTTAGTCTGAAGTAGAAACAAGAATACAAAAAAAATGCACAATACAGCATAGTTCTCAATTTCTACTCCTTTTAGGCTTTAAGAGTCCAATGAAACGCTAGAATGAGTCTATGACATAATTCTGACACCAATCGTTTTATAATGTACTCCTGTCTAGTGAGAAAAGAAAGAATAGATTAGAAAGAGAACACTTGTAATAACTACCATTGTGTATTTTTATTCAAGTCAAAGATAGGAAACCATACACTGTAATTTTTGTAATGTTGGCTGATATATCAATCAATCTCGGGGTTAAGAGTGCAGCCGATTTTCATGTAAAAATATCTACTGAGAACATTAAACCACATAGAAAAGCGAGGAGTTTCCCATTTGTTTCATGTGAGATTTTGGTTGTTGTTATCTTATTTCAGTACTGAAGTGTTACCTATTGATTGAATAAGGATAGATTTGGAGCTTACCTAATCAATGTAACAATAAAAACTGACTCAATAATTTGAACAATCAAATAATATTTTTTTTTTCAATACTTAAACATAACTCACACTATCTCAAAAATAATTGTGAAATAATTTCCAAGAAAACCTGGGGAAACACTGTAACCAATAAAACAAATAAGTCCTAGAATTAATATTGCAAACTGCTTCAAGCTGCCAGCCTTTAGGGGCAATTGTTTCCAATTACGTAAAATAAATGTAAAATTCTGATAAATTACTTCTATCAATCTTGAATTGGAGTCTAAATCTCACGATTCACACTATGAAGGAGACTTTTATCTTTCAATTTTGAAGTGATTTGACTTGATTTTAACAATGCACGCTAGATAAGATTCATATATAGTTTATATATTTCTGGAAAATTACCCCAATCGCAACTGTCTTCATACTATCAAACAGACGGTAACCAATCTCACATACAAGTGATTTCAGGAGGGTGTTTCATCAAGATTTGTCGCAGAGACAATTAGTCAGCGCTGACTAATTCCTTGATTGTGATTGGATGAAAAGCACTAACACTGACAGTTGCTATGGGAACTGTCGGAAAATGACTCCTTGTCGCTGCGACAAATCTTGATGAAACACCCACCAGTTGTTGCATTTATGTCTTTTGCTCTCCCACACATCATGAAACTTGAGTGCATAGTGAAGTGAAACAATCAAGAGGTGATCACAAACTTTTGTTGAGTAGTGTAAAATTTGCAGAGAAAATCTTCTCCGCAAGAAAAAGAAATGACATCTTCTATTTTGATAAGATATTGCTTTGGCAAGCAAGAACAAGACATTAAGTTTTCTAACGCCGATGGAGAGAACCAAGTCAATACCACCCTTGTCCCTGGATATTCTTAGGATCCAACCAGTTTCTTGAGAAAATGGAGGGGGGCACAAACTTTTGTTGAGTATTGTATCTGTATATAAAATCTTCTCTGCAAAGAAAAACATTGACAACTTTTATTTTGATAAGATATTGCTTTGGCAAGCAAGAACAAGACATTAAGTTTTCTAACGCAAATGGATAGAACCAAGTCAATACTACTCTTGTCCCTGGATATTCTTAGGATCCAACCAGTTTCTTGAGAAAATGGAGGGGGGGGGGGTCAAAAACTTTTGTTGAGTAAAGTATCTGTATATAAAATCTTCTCTGCAAAGAAAAACATTGACAACTTTTATTTTGATAAGATATTGCTTTGGCAGGCAAGAACAAGACATTAAGTTTTCTAACGCAAATGGATAGAACCAAGTCAATACCACTCTTATCCCTGGATATTCTTAGGATCCAACCCGTTTCTTGAGAAAATGGAGAGGGAGGAGCACAAACTTTTGTTGAGTAGCGTATCTGTATAGAAAATATTCTCCGCAAAGAAAAAGAAATGACATCTTTTATTTCGATAAGATACTGCTTAAGTTTTCTTATGCCGATGGAGAGAACCAAGTCAATACCACTCTTATCCCTGGGTATTCTTAGGATCCAACCCGTTTCTTGAGAAAATGGGGGGGGGGAAAAAACTTTGGTTGAGTAGTGTATTTCAAGAGAAAATCTTCTCCACAAAGAAAAAGAAATGACAACATTTATTTTGATAAGATACTGCTTTTGGCAAGCAAAACAAGACATTAAGTTTTCTAACGCCGATGGAGAGAACCAAGTCAATACCAGTCTTGTCCCTGGGTATTCTAAGGCCCCGGTCACATAAAGGCCCGGAAGCAACACGATTCAACACGACTCTTTGTTAATTCACAATTAACTGCCTCAGAACAAAGAGTCGTGTAGAATAGTGTTGCTTCCGCGGCCCTCTGTGACCGGGGCTTTAGGATCCAACCGGTTTCTTGAGAATACAAACCAGTGGATCTCTACCTCAAGGCCAAAGGATCGATGACCTTTTCATCCGGTGCTAATTGATACCTTAAGACACATCAAGTACAAGCTAGAAATTCCGGCAGTTTCTAGGTTTTTCACCCATTTTAAAGAGAAAATTGAAGTCTTGTTAAGAGAATTGCATTTTCGTGAAAATTTCTTCCTTTCTTTGTAATGGATTAACTGGAAGAATTAGAGAAATAAGAAGAAAATAATGGTTCTTTTCACAATGATAATCTTGTTACAAAAGCCGCTAAGCTCTGAATAAAATCCAATTAAATGAAATCATGAATTCGCATGCATTATTATTCGAAACAGTATTTTAGGTTGAGTAAAGCAAATTGAAGTTGGCTTGTTGTGAAAATAATGAGATGACTTAAACCACAAACACATCCAACGAAATGTAATCATTTCTAAAAGTTTCACCCACAATGCACACCTTGACCAGAATCTAAACTTCATCTTTAAACAAAAGCGTTAACCATCTCAACATGACATCTCCCTGACATGCGTTAGTCTTAAATGACCGATGGTGCCCCCTGGCAGTGCGCAGGGTCGCTAAGTATCAGCAACGAAACAAAAGCCGAAGAAAAACAAGCAGGTCGTTGTTACAGAGGAAGGCGCGCTAATTGTTTACCGCTGTGTCCAATTCAATAAGGGCGACGCCAAACTGAAATCTGATTCTCTCCCAAAACAGGAAACATTTGGAGGAAAAATGCAATTTTCTTCTCGATGCACGTGACGGATTATACGTTGTGAGTAAAAACTGATACTGTTTAATGTTGATAAATGAGAGCAGGACATCAGTTGATTGGAAAGGTTAACTATCTGAAACCTTTGGAAATTAAGGTTTCCCAGGCGATAGCTTTCTAATAAATCAGAAAAAATTGTTGTCAAGGACAGTAGAATGAATCAAAACATTATCTTGCTGAAAGGATACAGGAATGTTTTTAATTTCATTGATGTGCAAATGTTGTCATTTCAAACAACTATCCATAGGAAAGGAAATTAAAGTTTGAAACCAAAAACAATTTTTGTCTTTTTTTCAATCTACGTTAGATGTGAACTTGTTTTCAAGCTTTCTAAAGAAGACTCGTTTCCTAAATTTCATTAAAAAATTGAGGTACAGAAATATTTTGCATATATTCTTGGCTCTAGGTTTGTTTTACAAGTCACAGTTGTTTATGATTTATAGTATCAATGCTTCATGTAGTGTGTACTTCATACCTATTAACAATTCATTTTTACAAGGTAATGAGGTTACCCGGGTCATTTCATACTATTTATTTTCTTCAAATTTAAGATACACACCTGTATCAAATTTTAACAATCTTAATCTGAATGAAGTATCCCCAACATTTTCTCTGTACAATATTCGTTTTCCTCATATTACATTCATGTGCAAAAATCCACTTTCCTCTATCGTCTTTAAAAAACTATGAAGGCTATCACCATTTTTTTTTCTAAAAGCAAATCATTTCAATGGGTTTCTTTTCTTCTTTTTTTAAGTACGAGAATTGCAAGTCTTCTCATATTCACAGAAAAAAAATGTATATCCTAAAAATTTCCTGTTCTCTAAATGACCAGCTGGTCTGATCGGAAAACGACTTGATCCTGCTCTCAGACTATCTAGCAAGAGTATAACAAACATCTTCAGATCCGTTTCCAACCTTACAAATAGCTATGGTTACATTGACTTACACTCTGACCTTGCCTACTGCCTGTGGCACATCCATGTTTCGCTTTTAAATCACGATGAAAGTCGACTGTTAGATGATTAAACACCTGTATTTACATCTAAGGATTTGCTAGAGGGGAGCATGAGAGAGGGTTAATACGGTTCAGATAAAAAAAAAATTGGAGTATACATACTAGAGGAAAAAACAGGTTGATGTTTAGGCACCCCCTCCCCCCCAAAAAAAAGTAGATAAAACTAAAGACACATTTTCAAACTACTTCAATAGTAATTATTTAAAGTACCAACATGATTTTCTATCTTGGGAAATTTCATAATTCTCTTCTGACACACTAATATTCAGATTCTATGCTTGAATGTGTTTATTGATATCATAGTCAAAGGAAGGGACCAGGAGGTGGGGAAGAATGGAAAGGGGAAGAGAGGTTATGGGGAGGAGGTGAGGGAGGTGAGGGAGGGGAAGGATATGGAGATGGCAGAGATACAGAAAATGACAAGAGATACAGACAGATGTCGTTACACATGAATTTTGTTTGATATGATTGTGGAAAAACACAGCCAGTTGGAGAAACATATAGACTATAAATTATAAGATGCCGCTCAATTTAAGGTAAAAAGGTAAAACAAAAGCATCAACGTCGACTTCAAGCATCTACTAACTTGCCCTTTATCTAACCACCTTGCAATTGAAATATATTTAAGGAAAGGACTTTAACTTGTATCCACGGCAATAAATCTCTCGAATGTAAGGAATACAGAATAAGAATCAATTCAATACAAGCATCTAATCAATCATAAGAAGTGAGTTCAAAATAACAGCATGAATGACCGACCAAGATCGAGGTAGAAGCTTTTCATTGGCTTCTCTTGCAAGGCGTCGCTCAATTTCTTCATTTCTATTGAAGCTAGGGAGTCCCTGACGTCATAAGACGATACTCCTTCATGCTCACCGACACATGTATCTGAAGCAAACCTGAGGGTGAATACACACATCTAGAATTACAAAGGTAATTCCTGATGAATCTTGGGGTATTATAGTTCAATCTTCCTCGTGTCTTTTGGCGTTTCGCAGCTTGATCACAGTGATTCGGGATGCGTAGCTAGTCAGGGAAAAATCGGTCTCGTGTCCGGCCCATCGTGCTCCGCTAACCACAACAGATCGATTTCAACTCATCCACATCGAAAGTGTGGTTATCCATTGATCTGGAGGTTTTCCGAAAGATAAGCATAGACTCGGGTGATAAAGTAAATAAATCAACTTATTCAATACAGGAAATAAATTTGATGAATTTATTTCATTCCAATACTAAAATCCTAATGGTTTTTTTAAACAATTGTATCTAAATTGAAATTGCTAAATCATAGACCGAGGAATGCTGAATACACATTAACATATATTCATGCTCCTCTGCCTCTCATGGGTTTTTTAGATATTTCAATTTCAGAATTCAAAATGCAGAAGGACTCTACACTTACAATAAGAAAGAAAATCATTATGGACAACTGAAATATCCGGTCCCTGCATTGCAAGGATTATTTTTCATGAATTGTGGTTGTGGTTGAAACTGTACAACTTGCAGGATGCCAATTTAACGATTGGTGAATGCAAGATCGATATGAATATGGGTCAGTATTTTGCATTTATTGTCTGACTGCTGGATTGTCTTTCGGGCCGAGATTGGTGCTAATTCGCACAGAGAGATGTGTAATTGGGCTTATTTCTTTAGCTCGGGCATGTGTAATATTTCATAACTCATAGCTGTTTTTTAAAACCTGAAGGAAAATGTACACAAAGTTGGCAGCAGAGGTGATTCAAAGCAAAACGATTTCAGAAAAAAATTGTGATGAGGGGAAATGTCGAACCCTTTTTAACCCATTGACTACGAGAATTGGATAGTTCCTGCACATAAGTCTATGGCAATTACAGAATTCAGTAGTCAATGGGTTGAGCAACCAACAGAAAAAAAATGAAGGAGTATATTATGTCAATCCTTACCATCTTATGTATTATAATTTAAAGAAAGATGAATTCTATGACAACATACTTCAGGCCACTGTAAACTACACAAATTTCAGTCTTACAAACATACAACTAATTTTGAAAATACTGAAATATAATACTGATATTCTAACAAGGCATTCTTTTTCTTTTTTTTTTCTTTCTTTTTTTTTTCTTTTACTTCACACCACTTGTAACGGAAAAAGGCTCAAATAACCACTAAATAACCACTTTTCCATCTCCGGAAGTTTCATCGATTGTTTTGCAATTCATAATTGGTCAGTTCAACAATTTTCCAACGAGTATTTAATGCGAGCTGAACTGAAAAAGAACCTCTGTATGAAACAAAAATTGACTACTTAACCGATCCCCCTTGTGAGCAACTTCACAAGCGTGCGGTCAAGTCGTGAGAGAGACAGTAGCGAGATTGTGAGCAACTGCGCTAATTTACATGACTTGCGGACAAAATGGGGAATCTCGAGTGGTTGCTTTTGTTCGTCTAAATCTGACAGCTTTGTCAATAGCTCTTCTTCTACAAGAGATAAATCTAGTGTTTTAACAGGAACATGTAAGAAGGCCAATACATCATGTAAGTGCACTCCAGAAGACAGCGATGATGCTGTTGCCCGCTCAGTCAGCTCCTATGCTGTCCCCTAACTAAAACTGTTCAGGAAAATGTTTTCTTTACTCTCAGTAAAAGAATGGGTTAAGTAAAGGGTAACATAGGCCTAATGTCTATAATTCTGGAAGAGGTATTAGGTATAAGGTTGGCAAGCTATTTAAAAATAATAGATTGTAAAATTCACTGACATCTTCAAATCAAAGCTCTTAAAAAATGTATTAAAATGAAATTTTTTGAAAAGTTAGGGACATATCGGATGAAAAGCACTTGTCTATCTTTGACTGTTTCTGAAACGGAATATGCATTTCGCTGTGACAAACTTCACGAAATGAACTGCTGGCTCAATTTTATAAACTTGTTGCCATAAAAAAAAAACTCTGGCAAACCTCTTGCAAGACTTTTTCCCTGTATGAAAGTCTATGGCAAAATTGTGTTTTGCCGGAGTTTTTGTTTATTATTTGCCAGTGCCTTGTATGGCATAAAGTGTTATGCAATGGATCCCTGTTCTGTCTTTGAGCAATAACTGTATTGAGTTCGCACATGATTTTGAGCAGGGGGTTAGTTTGAGGAGACCATGTGTTTGAACATCACATTTTGAATGAAAAATTGCTGGTAGTGGTACGAAAGACTGAATTCTAATGTTACATTATTTTCAGAGAATGATTTGAATGCGGGGGAGCTTGCTACTAGTCTTCGATCTTCACCTCGAAGTACTTGTCATCAAGTGCACCTCACTTTAGATTGTAGAGCGCAGACTCTGGTTTAGAGTAGGTTTCAACCCCCCCCCCCCCCCTGGATTTCTTTACACGCCAGAGTCCTATGCTCTTCATACATCTTCACTGCAAAATGTACCATTATTACGTGTTACAAATCTAGGAATTTAGAAACTAATGATAGAGAATTCAAAATAGTCCCTCGATTGGATAAATGAAATACAATTCATTACTGTTTGATATCAGGCTTAGAAGAAATAAACAAGAAGAATCAGATTAAGAATGACTGTCTGTGTTCCAGCATCTAAGCAAAGTAGAAGTGGTTTTCAATGCTCTTGATAGAATATATTCCTTTTCTGATCAACTTGGGCAGACCAGGTGGGGTTTATGGCAGTTATTCAGGCCCAGTCTGGAATATTGTATGACTCCCATTTCCCACATTTTTAAAAGAAGAGTCTACCCCAAAATAATAATTTTTTAACAGGAGCAAAAAAATTGGCGAGTAAAATAAAAAAAAAAGTTTTAAGAAAATGGGACAAGTAATTCAAAAGTTATGGATTTTTAAAGAGTTGAGAAAAATCAGCAAATCAGTGAAGATTTTCAGACATGTTGCCAATTTGATGACATCACAGGTGCACAACAACCCAGGATTTTCTTTATGTTTATGGTGCAAAAATCATCTTTTTTACAGGAAGATACAAAGTTTTTATGAATGTAAACATGCAAATAGGGGATCCACATATCTATCACAAAGATATCCTATAGTTAAAGTTTTGAGGAAATCATATTTTTAGCAAAAAAAAATATCATTTCATAACATTAATATGAATATGATACACAGTCAGTTGTGCACCTGTGACGTCATCAGTTGCCAATTTGTCTAAATTTTCAAACATTCATAACTCTCTTATTAGTTGTCCGATTTTTCTCAAACTTTTTTTGTTCTGCTCATCTATTTTTTCTTCTCCTGTTGAAGAAATATAACTTTTGGTTAGACTCTTCTTTTAACCCTTTGAGTGCAAGCCAACTTTACCAGCTATTGGGAAATTTTGCTGCATCCTCCAATTCAAAGAATATATCTAGTAATGTTCTGGCTTTGAATGTTATGTGTCAAGGAACGGCCATCCTTTTCTTGTTTTTTTTTAATTCATTTTCCACACATGGGCTGGAAAATAAATAAAAAAAAAAAAACAAGAAAAGGATGGCCTTTCCTTGACACATAACATTCAAAGTCAGAACATTACTAGATATATTCTTTGAATTGGAGGATGCAGCAAAATTTCCCAATAGCTGGTAAAGTTGTTCTGATAATATAAACAGTGTGTTCATGAAATCGCATTCTGTAATGTAGAAGGCAACCACAAAATCCACAAAATCTATAGGCTTCTGTAGAAACCCATCACCTTCAAAGAGTTAAGAAATGTAAGTCTAATTTATCTCCAGCATCTATACACTCTTAGAGGGTGTTGCTCAAAGGTTGCAATTGATCCTAAGTTGCAGTAGATCGGTACACGCCAATAAAATTCATTGTTTCATGCGCGTCCTCTTAAATGCGTACACCACGCGAGAATGACAATACGCGTTACAATTTGCTAAGTTGCAGTTGATTTGCAGTTGATTTTGAGCAACACTCCCTTAGAGTCATAGCTTAGTGTACACATCATCACAATGATTTTTTTATAGCCATTAATATTTTCAATGTTGTTTTCAATTAATGTTTTCAAAAGTTCATGTCTATCTATGTCAGATCTTTCAAACAAACCAAGTAAACATAGGATACATTTAACTTCTCAAAAAAAAATTGTAGGGGTGTGGGATTACTGAAGCCATGGGAGAGGACATTCATTGTATTTGTGACAAAACCCTGAATATAATTTAACAGTGATGGGAAAAAAAAATTCAGAAAAGGTTTCTGGAGCAGGATCACACCTGTTGCCTGTATATTAGAGAGTGCATTAAACTATGCCCTTTCCCCTACTATTATTACACGTTACCTAGCAACAGAAAACAAAGAGTCAGCGTGGACCAGCCATGAACCATAAACTTGTGTGACTTTTAAAGTGCAAAATCATTTTATATTCAATCAGAATGAAAATGATAAATTCTTCCAAATTTCAAGATGGTGTTTACATGTATTGGGGGGGGGGGGGGTAGAACACAAATTTAGCTTACCACTATGAAGGGGAATAATCTATAATGGGGTCATATCTATGAAGGAAACAAAATACCAAAATATAGTTTTGTAAATTTTGCATAAAACTGCTTACATACATTGTATATCACATTTCTTTCAAAGAAAAAGATAATGCTGTAACAATAAATGGGATGATTGGTTCATCAAGTATAATTCAATAATTCAACTAATATTTGCTATCAAGAATCTCATACCTAAAAATCTGATCAGAACACTGTTGAGTACCATACCTTTAAGATCATTGGAGAACATTTCCAATTTTAAATTGAGTGAAAAGACAACCCCCTCGAGCAGGTATGAATCTGTTTATACCTTGTGTTATCATAAGATGCCTTNGGGGGGGGGGGGGGGTAGAACAGAATTTAGCTTACCACTGTGAAGAGTAATAATATATAATGAGATCATCTCTATGAAGGAAAAAATACCAAAATATAGTTTTATTAATCTTGCATGAAACTGCTTGCACTTCTTGTATTTCTTTTGAAGAAGAGATAATGATGTAACAATAAATAGGATGATTGGTTAGTCCACTATAATTCAATAATTCAACTCATATTTGCTATTAAAAATCTCACACTTCAAAATGTAAACTGAACACTATTGAGGACTTTACCTTTAAAGTAATTGGAGAACATTTCCAATTTTGAATTGAGTGAAAAGACAACCCCCTCAAGCAGGTATGAATCTGTTTATACCTTGTGTTATCATAAGATGCTTTTGGTAATCACACCTTACAAACATGATCGCTCGCATCATCAGCCACACGAATGCACTTAATGTTGCATCAATCAGGTGTGATTATCAGGGGTTATAGAAAACAGACTCATTTAAAGGCAATGACCCTTTTCCGCATCATTTCTTGGTGCCCCCATATTAAAGGCAAAAAGGTGATAGTTTAGTTGCCCCCCTAATGCCATTTTTATATAGAGTTTTGGAGATTGGAAATTATCATATTTCAACATTCCTTTTCTTTATTTTAGGGATAATGACTTAACACAGATACAAAGGAGCGAAAAACTAAAGAACACCTGAAAGTGTTTTTTCAAATTTGTACATTTCACATGTTTTTTCACAGAGTTTACTATGTGTTTTAAATTAGAGTGAAAAGTAAGCAAAAAGAAAAAAAGAAAAAAAGAAAAAGAAAGATCAGTTCTAGCAGTTTTGGAGGGAAAGTCAGTTTAGGGCAACCAAATATTATTTGGATGGGACTAATGATTTGGATGGGACTAATGATTTGGATGGGACTAATGATCACATGAAAGGGGTCACGATGAATGCTGCAGCTCAGTGGGGGGTTCTTACCTGTAGATTCATGTCATTATGTCTATTGTTCATTCATATCTTGATGGAATTCATTATTTCAAAACAAGATAGATGATAGCTTTGCCCCAATTTCACACAATAAACATCCTTAGAAAAGCTTCAAATCAATTTGAAATATAGGGTATGTACTTTTATAAATAGCGTAGAATAAAGAAGGTGACCTTGTTTAATCATTGGGAAAGCGCAATTGCCAAATTTCAAACAGGTTCATTTATGAAGAAACACAATTGAATAAAACTTCCAAAGATAGCCAACATAATATCTTGGAGTTTTTGGAACTTTTAATACCCCTCTCTAGCCATTATCTTGTTTCAAGACTACTAGTACATTATTTCCATTATCATGTTGGCCTATATATACTTGAGTTAACAATCCACAAGTAATCGATATAGTCAAGTTATCATATTATATCTATTTGTATTCATTATGTTATAGTCACACAATGAAGAAACCACCAGAATATATTGACAATCAAAGCAGAATATTACCCAAATTAATTGGAGTTCACCTGATATGTTTTCCCTTTGTTGATAGTAATGAACTTCATTATAAAAATTCTGGAAATAAAGTTTGAATTTCCAGCACTATTTATTTGATTGTATAGAGCATATGAGACTAGATTTGGAGGCAGAATCATAAGTGTAAAAAAAATTGACAATTATTGTATAATATAGATACTCTTACAAGTTCCTTTACAAGTTAGAATTGTTGTTGATCATCATCATTACCCTGACCAATTTTCTTTTTTCTTCCTCTGCTCCTCATTCTCTATGACATTATCACCTCTCCCTCCTCCACCCCTCTTCTCCCTCCACCACTCTCCTTCACCCCCTCCCCTTTACCACAATCATCATCTTGTTCTTATCAAGTTCCAATTATCCTAACCAGCTTCAAAAGCAGCTTCACTACCAAAAAGCAAAACAAAACGTCAATACATCTTATTGATAATATTTCAGTAAATATGATATAACAATTTTGTTCCTTTGAGTGATATCATAACATAGATCCGGGGTAGTTTTATTACACTACATGTGAACCTAGCTTCTACACCATTGACGATAGATAAACAGAAAAACAAACTCCCATGGAACATGAATAATTGATAATATTGGCGTGACATTTTGCACCGAAACTCTTGAGCGAACATTACACCCTCTGTCTGACATTTGAATCCACATTTGCAGCGGTGAATCAGCCGCGCTTGGTCCATTGCCTACAGCAAGGTTGGGGCCAACCTCCTTTGATAATTCAACAGCACTCTATAAAATTCTAAAACATTTAAAGCAGGTTTGAACAAAGTATTGTCTAGAGTCTAACAAGAAGGAAACCCTGGAATTGCTAATTGCTCAGTCAATGAAGAAAAATAAGATAATCAAGCTGTGAAAATTTGAGCAGAATCCGAGAATTGGTTAAAAAATTATGACTTTTCAAACTTTGGCAGTCAGTGATATACCGGTATAGGAGGAAAACTCACTATTTACTTTGTGTATAATTTTTTTTAATGGATTGATATCAAATTTAGAATGATTCAACATGATTCTTGGTTGAATTCTTGCAGAATTGATAAGGTCATGTAACACTCGGGTGAAAAACAAACATTTTGTATATTTCTCTGAAAAAAATGTAAAATGTTGAATTTCGTGTACACAATAAATGGAGAGTTGCCCGCAATAATGTCACACATCTGTCAACTTGCCCACTCAAGGATCTCCATCAGGGGGCATTACAATGACTTTAACAATTAAAACTTAATTTTTTTCCAAAACAAAAATGGAAAGGTCTTTGAAGCATAACGAGTGATTTTTCGCAATTTGTGGTTTGAATGGCATCAGAAAGAAGACTTGGCACCCACACAATGGTTACACAAGAGGGTGGTTGACACAAAGAGCCTGAATAGAGCAAAATCGGCAGCCATTAGTGGTTTGACCAACCATATATCTCTGACAGATTCATTGCAAAATAAAATCAAATGGCACAGGACTGAATGTGATAACAGAAATAATGTTCCATAATAACCTGAAGCATCATTCCCCAAAATTCAAATCCATTTATTAAATGTCATTAGATCTATTCAAGTGACAAGACGAACGTAGTGAATTGCACATCCTCTTACAAAATGAATATTCAAAAGGCTCGAATCAGGATTTAGGGTGGTGTAAACTTGGCCGAGCAGCCCGTTTTGGCTCCCTGGCTGAAATAATCTTCTGAATACGAGGTCTTCACCCTTTAAAAACAAATTTTCTTCTTGGTTGGGGGTGGGGTATGGGGGCGGAGCAGACAATTTTTTTTGTGTTGCTAAAGCAGAACCCTATTGGTGAGTGGGTGTGTCCAATATGGGCCTGCTTCAACAAAAAATACTGTTTCACTTCATATTTGGAAGGATAAGAATTACAATAAGTATAATCATAGACAAGAAACAAAACGTAGAATAACTAAATCCACCATTGAATGTAATAAGGCATCAATTACAAAAGTCAATGACTTCTTGTCAAATTGCTTGGTAACCTCTGCCAAATCTTAATGTCTTCATGATACATCTCATCCTCTCCCCATTCTCCATGCAAGCTTCCACTTGATACACTGGCAGACCATGACTTAATTACGTCATTAGTAGGGTTCACACTTGGGGGGTGTTGCTCAAAAATTGCAATCGATCGCAAGTTGCAGTTGTTGGGAATCAACGTTTCATGCGTGTCTTGTAAAATGCGCATAACGTGCACGAATAAAAATGCATGTTACAATTTGCAAAGTTGTAGTTGATTAGCAGTTGATTTTGAACAACACTCCCTGAGAGTCCAAACCTCAGGGTTTCAGAAAGTATGACAGTCCTACGAGGCTAATGCATGCAGCATAAAGACAAGTTGTTCACCTTGCCAAGTCGCCTCATTTTGCTCAGTGAGGAGAGAAGATGACTTGTACAAACTCATCTTGGCCCTTTACGAAGATAAAGCCAGAAGGCAACTTGTGCTAACTCGCCTTGTCGCCTTGTGTCTTAAGAGAAAGTGAAAAGGGGACTTGAACAAACTCACCTTGGTGCCTTGAACAAACTCACCTTGGTGCCTTGTACAAACTTACCTTTGTGCTACGAGTATAAGCCTCTGTAGGACTGTCATACTTTCTGAAACCTCAAGTTTTAAGCTCTCAGTGTGACACCTTCTAATTTTTAGACATTGGGACGGCACGGATAACTGGGAAGCAAAATTCAGTCTAAAATACTTTCATTGTAATCGTAATCCGAATCATCCTGCAGTTGAGAATTCCTTCTCTGATTTCTCTGAAAAGAAGTCTTTTTAAGCTTCTTTCTCTAAACCAGTCTTTGAAATTTTCCACTTTATAGAGATATTTTATTATGAATTATGACCAAATTAGTCATACTATTGTGTCATTTTTTATGACATCAACAAGGGTAAATGGGAAGCAAAATTCAGTTTTAAATATTTTAATTATGACTATACCTCAACGCATGGATTTGAGAGTTCCTTCTCCGCAAAAAAAGGGCTAACATCTTCTGCTTTCTCAAATCCTTGAAATTTAAAAAAACATCAATTTTCACAATATTAGCCATATCGCAAAGAATGACATTTACCCAAATTGAGTAGGGGAAGGGGGAGAAACATCAATAGAGAAAGCAATAAAATAGAGGAAAGAGGGGAAGGTTGATGTAAAAGCAGAGTAGGGCAACAATACATAATGAAAATCTATACACTTACCCTGTTTAATATCCTAACATAATTTGTGGAAACATTCCCAAAAGATTTTCCAAAAGAGGAAAGGAAAATACTCTCAGAAATTGACCTAAAATGTTGCACATACTTTCGTTCCATTTCAATACGCCAATCATAACATTTGCTGATGTAAAATCGCTCATAGATATAAAGGTTAAGAATTGATTTAATCCCAAGTGGGTCATGGGCACCGTCAAAACTGATGTTTCTGCAAGCAGACCTATTTTCTGCCCTTAATTCCATGTTGTCTTTAAGGAAGCTCAATTAGATACTGTAAACACATGTAGGGGTGTCTTGTTGGTCTAACCAAGAAAATTTGATAATCCTAAACTGAATGGCTTGTAAGAATTACATAAAGGGCCTATTACCATCATTAATATCTTGATTCATTTCATGATTCTCTACTGAGAATAATTCCCCTTGATAAAACTCGGTTTCACCAGAAAAAAAATCCAATTAAATCTTGCACTCCTAATGTTATCTTATCCCAAATCAAAGAACCTTCCTATCATTTTGAATATATATAATTTTCTTGTTAAAAATATTCGTGTGAAGCAATATTCTTCAATAAGAACTTCTATTTTTCATCTTGATTAAGCGTAAATGGACTAGTCAAATACATTTCATGTAGGTTAATCTGTAGATTTCAGCAGTATTTTTAATGTTTTTCTTTTATTTCTTCAACAAAATGCAAAGGTCAAAATGAAGTTTTACTTAGCAAAAGGTATTTTAGAAGCTTACAGTTTGTGTCAGTGTTTTCAAAATTCTAATAGTAATTTTACTGTGTGAACATGGCAGATTATATTGCTGCCAACTTAGTGTGAATATGAATTTTCAGACCACTCGAGACTGTTTGTTCTAATGCTCCATCAAATGATCTATACTCCTAAAACATGCACAAGATTCTCAGGACTTGATTAATTTCAGTCAGACGACAAATCGGTGTCAACAAAACTACCAAAACAGCTTTTAATGTCTGCTCTACGACATCACAACGCTGTCTCAATACGTCAAATGAATGCATGTTTTATAGCATAGTGGGTGAATTAAATGCCAATTTCCCCTCCATGTGAAGGTTTCTGTAAGACAAGGAATGAGAAGCTAGTCTCATTCATCTCATTCCTCTCTCCTTGTTATCTTCATTAGATAGACTGTAGTAGCTCCCTTCCCATCCCCTCATATTCTCTACCGTTTTCATCTCTTTTCTCCTCTAACTCTCTCTCTCTCTTTCTCTCTCCCTCCCTCACTTCCTTTTTAACAAGCACTCTCTTTCTCCATCCTTCATTCTATCCATCCTTCCCTTCCTCCCTCCCTTGATTCCTTCTACCTCTCATTAAAAGTTGTTCCTTAGCAAATTCTGAAGTATTTATTTCCTTTATCCTTCTTTCCATCTCGCTCCTTTCCTCCATCCTTTGCTCCTTCTCTTCCTTCTCTATCACTATCAATCTGTCTCCCTCCCATCCTTATAATGATGTCTCTCTCAATGTTCTTCCTTTCATCCTCTTCCTTTCTTTCTGCATGAGTTTATCATTCTCTTTATTTCTTTGAGTGATTCTCACTTCTATACATTCTTTCTGCCACATTCCATAATCCTCAACTCATTCCTACTCTCACTTCTCTCTTTCTCACTCTCTCTCTCTCTCAATCTTTTTCTGTCTCCCTTGAACCCCATCAACCAATATCAGTATCATTCAAAGCATTAATCATCAGATGTGTTGTGATCCATACTTATCAAGGAAAACATAGACGAGAGTTTGATTTATTTGTAGCATTTCATTCATAGATATATATATATATATTCATATGTACAATTTGCACACCACTAAATTTAGAAAATACATTATTTGACATGCACACAAAAAAGATATTCGACAGACGTATATATATAATCCATAAATATATATAATATTCATATATACATGACATAGATAACTTATGTTCATCAGTTATTTTTTAACCCCCACAAAAGTTTGATTTCACATTCTCTTTACCTTCATTTCAAATCACACACTTCTTATATTCATGAAGCTAATTTTGTAAACATCTTTTATAAATTATTTCTAAAATTACAGACGCTTGTTCTAGATTTTTTTCAAGAACAGGGAATGCATGAATTGCATATATTCTATGAATACTTGCATACTCCAATGTGGGATGCAAAAATGTCATTAAAACTTCATTAGTCAACTATATATGATCTATATCAATGATTCATTTTGAGGCATAATCCAATCCGATTCATATAGTTTTTATTATCATCCAGGTCTGAATGTGATCGAGGAACAGTCAAAGTATCCACAAAGAACCTCACGAATGTTCTTCACCCTCTTTTTTCCTTCTCCTACCTTTTCCAAGATCTACAAGATCTATCTAGAAACATTTGGATGAAAAATGAATCAGGTCTAAACATTTAATTGAATGTTAGATTATACCGTAAATCCTTCCCCAAAATTTCAATCAGTTTGGATTTGATTATAATTGATTTGAAAGCTTGTCATTGAATAGTCACTTTCTTTGAGTTCCCTTGGCAAAACAACATTACATGAAATGTAATTATGAAACAATTTCTGTCCATCCCCAAACTTGAACATTTGGCTCCCACAATCTAAATAACATGTGAATCATTGCATACAAAACATAATGCTGCGTATTATCCCACAGGGTCATACAAATTTTCATACACTTTAGTTCCCACTAGGCTTAAGATTTAACATATAACTCTAATACCTTTCAACCTGCAACTAAAACTTTTCCAAATCCATCAGCTTTGTTTAGAATTGTAGATGAACAATTGAACAGCTTAATTTAAATACAAATATTATATACCAATCAAATTAGCACCAGGTTTCCATGGTCCCCAATCAAACACAGGTAAAACACTGTACATTTACATGATTACAATACACACTGACTGGTCTGTACCACAACAGGTGAATTTAATTTACCCAAAATATGCATTTTTGTTTGGGTACATATTTTGTTTGAAAAAAAGAAATTTGGAATTGGTTCAGAAAATGTGATTAGTAAATAACCAACAAGAATCATTTAGCCTACAACTGTGATTTGATATATATCCCAAACACCCAATACATTACCATATATTTTCAAAGTTGAATAATAAAAGGATTAGGTAGGCTTAGGGGGTGTTGTTCAAAATCAACTGCAAATTTGCAAATTGTGACGTGCATTTTCATTCGCGTATGGTCTGCGCATTTAGCAAGATGCGTATGAAAAAATTATTTTGATTGGCACGTTCCCATCAACTGCAAATTGCGATCTCTTGCAACTTTTGAACCCCTTAGTTAATCTGACAGGTTTGAAAATAAGATGAAGGTATATCTATCAGTTCATCAGAAGTAAAAAATTAAAAATTAAAAATTAAAAATTAAAAAATAAAAAAATTTAAAAAAAATTAGTTAATGACTTGACATCTTCTGATGATAACAAGGGTATTACTCGATCCTTAACCACTCCCCTTTAATCTTAATCTAATCAATCTCTACTTTAAGGCTCTGCTGTCTAAACACTTAAGCACTTCTCCAATGCTGCTTTCTTAAATTTTTATTTATTTATCATTTTTTTCAATGTGTATTTCGCAAAGTTTCATTTATACATCAGTAACACATTTGAAGCCACTGCACGTATTAGAGTTCCGTTTTCGGACTCCAACAAAGAAAAGAAAAAAAAAAACACTTCGCAGCTTCTGGCTTCTGGCTATGTTGGGTGTGCAGGTCAAAAGGTTTTTTGGTGGAATTGAACGTTAAATATTTGATGATACAGTATGAGCTTGTATCCACTGCAGCTGTAACTACAGTTAATGTCTCCACGATATACTTACATCCATTTTTATGGATTTTCTTTCAAAATTGCAAGAAAAATCGGAAAAGCTTTAGAAATGGTAGGGCTACAGGAGACTAAATATGCTGACAAGAATCATGTAAGTAATCTTTTTTCTAAAATAAAAAGAGAGGGCTTTCTGATTAATGCTTTACTCGAGGAATAACAACTTTCCATTCCAATATGGTACAAATGTGGTTAGCATACACATTAATATGCCCTGCAATGCAACCTTAACTTTAACAGCAAACTGCCATTAGCTGTACCCATACGTTTGTGGAGAAAATGTCATCTAACATATGTGTACTTATAGCTTACAATCTTCATTGGAAGCAGTTAATATGATCTGACATTTGAATAAATGAACATTTACAAGGGTATACCGTACCCCACGATAAAACTTATGAGACATGTCGCCACATCTCAATAAGTGTGTAACAAGAACCGTGATTTTGAGTTTTTAAAATAAGAAATCTCAGTCTCGAGAGCAATTTTAAAAAATAACATGGCAAATTAATTTCCACGAAACCCATTTTCTAAAGTGGGCAGGAGATGGGATTGCCTTTCGATATTAATTTATAGCAGAATGCTTTCAACATTAATGAAGCAAATAACAACACCAATCAGCAAATTATGGCAACGTTCCATATCAAGGATATTTTCATGCTCTGTATAAACTTCATAAAATACCACATTATTTACGTGGAAAAATAATTTGTGACATATTTGTGAACTTCACTTCACAAATATTATTTTCTTGAACCCATCCTTGAAAACTAACCACATTTATAAAGACTACATCTTGTTCATTTCTTTCCAATTAGCATCACCATGTCTCAGATACATTGGCAAGATCGGAATCCCTTGGCTAGGAGAGCTGGACAGAAAAAGTGTCTGCATGTCTAGTTCCTACCATTTGATTTTTAATAACTGGATTTGATATTCTTGAAGTTTACATACATATTGTTATTCATCCATATACGATAGAAGATTGGCAAATGTACATTGGAATGTATTAGTACTTAGATGAATTTTAATATAAATTTTATGATATTAACAATGATATAATATTTAACAAATTAATTGTAAAGATGAATTCAGGATATTTAAGATGATGAAGTTGATGATGATGATATTGATGATGACTATGATGACGATGACGATGACAATGGTGACGATGATGATAATGATGATGAGGATGATGAGGATGATGAGGATGATGATGATGATGATGATGAGGATGATGTTGGTGATGTTGACATTGATGATGATAGTGATATTGATAATGTTGATCATGATAAATATGACAGTGTTAGCGGAGCAAATAATCTTATTGTACTAGCATGTTCTATCAATATTTTTATTATTACTATTATTCTCGCAAAAGAGTCAATTCAAGAGTCAAACAGGGATCAAATTTTGATGGGATGGTTTTTCTTCTGGCTCTGGGGGTTTAAACTGCTGTAGCTTTCGGAAATATGATACCTTTTTTGGTTCATCTTTCATTATTTGTAACACATTTCCGCCCAAACGGAGCACATATCAGCTCTCATAATTGAAAGGCAAACTGATACAGGGTAAAGTAAGCTGACACTTCCTCTCTCGGGGGCAACGATGTGGGCCAATTTTAAGTGCAAGAACGACTACTTCCCATCTTCAGCGCAATCTTCATCACTTGAAAACCATCATTGGACTCTTACTCAAACTTTCTTGAGCGACTTAAATGCATTTCTATTTGTATTTTACAATGATTTAATTTGTGAGATAATGTGAGTGTAAGAGCCAACATTTTAGCATACACAAACTTAAGCAAATAAACTGAAGTTCAGATATATATACAATGTAGCAGGTTATTCTTTTCATTTTTTGAAAGGTGATTGTACAGAAGTCTATGGGCATTATTATGGATGAAAATTTTAACGAACTCATGGTCGGGAAAACAAAACAAGTGACCATTTCAGTTTTTCCAGTACATGTCAAAATGTGTATATTGTACTAATACCAAAATGTAATCTAAAGAAAAACAAGCCTCAAATAAAACAAGAGGAAAATGAAGAGAACAGAATTTATTTAGGATGAAGGAGTAAGCTTTGATTGTGGATGGAGAAAGAACCCCCTTGTGAATCAATATAGAATACTGACAAGATCGATAGTCATTCGTCATGAGATATCATTGATATTCAACGCCATCTGTAAAAGGTTGCTGCTTTCATATATATCCTCATGTGAACTTTTCTCTGCGATATTCCAGCTTTTTCAATTTTTTCTCTATTCACTATTCATAAATAAATAGCAGATGCATTCCAAGTAATGGATAACTTTGTGTATAAGTTGTGGGAATATTATCAAAGAAGAGTTTATGATATAGGACACGTGGGGATAAGTTTTAATCTAAAGGTGGTACAGACTGTAGCAATAGCAGTAAGAGTATTAGTAGAAGTAGTAGTAGTAGCAAGCAGCAGTAATAGAAGTAGTTATTGTAGTAGTAGTAGTATTATTAGTAGTAGAAGTAGCAGTAGTGGTGATGGTAGTCGTAGTGGTAGTAGTAGTTGTTGCTATAATAGTAGTTGTTGCTGTAGTAGTAGTAGTAGTAGTAGTAGTAGAATTACTGGTAGTATACGAGTAGGAAAAGTGGTGGTAATAGTAGTAGTAGTAGTAGCATCAGTCATCGTATGCATTGAGTGGTGATGGCAAAAGTAGTAGCAGTAATACCAGTTTAATAGTTGTAAAATATTGGATTTAGTTTTATATGTGGTAGGACCATATAAAAACTAATAGTAGCAGCACAAGTAGTATTAAGAAATAGAGATAAAAGTAGTAGTGGTAGTAGTAGAAGTGGTAGTCATAGTAGTTGTAGTCGTAGTAGTAGTAGTTGTAGTAGTAGTGGTAGTAGTAGTAGTAGCAGCAGCAGCAGCAGTAGTAGATACAGTAGTAAACACGATATAAAGTATTTTCAAAAAGTTAAGTCAAACGCAATTTCAATGCTCCTTTGTAATGCTATTGAATTCAGTACCAGCTTGTCATTGTTGTGTCTGCACAGTTGAATACACGGTGTACGATTTCCTATGTCTGCGTTCTAGTTAACTTTTCGGAAATAGTTTATATCGTGTTAGTAGTAGAACATATTCAAAATGTTGATTTTGACAACATCTTTCAGCGGCAGTAGTAGAAGCTTTAGTAGTATTAATTGTAGTAGAAGTAGTAGTAGTAGTATAGTAGTAGTAGTAATAGTAGTAGAAGTATTTGAAAAAAAAATGTAAATTCAGAAAAGCAACTAATAATTGAATCCCTTATCATTATCAATGTCATGAAGATAATGGTATAAAACCATCTTTTTATTGATAACCATATAGCAACCAAACTCATTTTGCTTCATTTCTTTCTATTTCCGAAGAGTTTTAAGATTATCATATTACGTTTTGACAGTTTGCTATTAAGTGACGGATACCTGGAAATACATGGAAAAACAAGAAACATGTTACGACCAAAAGAAAAAGATTGCAATACTAGCAGGAATGTGAACATTAACTATCTTTAAAATGTCAGTGTGAATTCTATTCATAAAAGCACTCTGGACTCAGTTTTAGCTTGGGAAGATAAGTACTTTGTTTTCGCAGCGGAATATTCTCAGTGGTTCTTCAAGTACTATAAGGTCTAGTTGCTAGATAGAACTTCCCCCACACATCATAAAATGCATATTTCAACTCTCTCGGAAGGGTTAAATTCACATAAAATTCTACTTCTCAAAAGTCCTTCATGTTTTCAAGTTTAAATTGCCAAAATATTCACATCCTATTTATGCCCATTTCGAAATATCGAAAAATGTGTGCACTTTCTTTTCATAATTTATATGCTAATTCTGCATTTTTGTAAAATATTCTCATGCAAACGTAAGAATTGATAACAAATTGTCATTTAAAACTTATGACATGAGTTTATAATTATACTCAATTCAAAGAGTTTGAGATAATACTTAGACTAAACATACCACTAGACAGAGTTTTTTTTTTAACATTATAGAACATTTTCAAATCTGAATTTAAAATCATTTAGTTTTAAAATAAGCTGCAATTTCTCTTCAGGCCATAAGTACACTATTTAATTTACATTTATGAATATTTAACACTTCACAGTACTATCTGCTGTTTTTTAAAAATATCTTTGTAAAATAATCATCTGCATCACCATTTTAACTATTATCATGTGTTATCATGAAATTATAGTATTAACACACTATATGCTAAACAAACAAATAATAAAATGGCTGAAGTTGGCTGAGGCTTGATATGAATATTTGATGCAAGCTCTGCAGATGTAAATATTGCATCTCAAATTTTCCTTTAAATGTCACCTGCCATGCAATGATACAGTACATTATACACCAACGTTAATGCATGTCTACTGCATTTCAAGTATACTTAATTTAATGCTCGTTTATAACTTCTGCCCTCAGAAAAAAAGCAATTAATCATTCATGATTATTTTAACTCCTATTCTACGATTCTTAAAGAAAAAAGGGGAGTAGAATGAAAAGATACAAATAACTGTGGCAACTAAATATTGTTTGGCCTTCATTTCTCAATAAAGATTAAATTTGAGATATAAACTATTTTCGCAAACGAGATGTTTGGTTGCTACGGTAACTTTATAATTCCTTGCAATTTATACCTGTGTGTCTAATGTATATGAAGTTCAAGAAGAGAGTATATAGAGGTAAAAGACAATAAAATGTGTGGTTTGATGACATTAAAAAAAAACATGATTGTGTTAAAATCAAACTATTTTCAATGTATTTTGTCTCTTGTGTTAAATTTATGTTTTAAAAATATTTCATACATTGACCATTTAACATATGATGTTTACATTGTAAATAAAAAAAACCCTCATGTTAATTTTTCCTTCTTCATTGTTTCAATGTTACTCTTTTTATTTCAAATCAGAATGAGCGCAATCTGAAATTGCTTTCTCATCATAAAGTATCACCTACCTCCATTTTCACGCAATACAGGCATCAAAATTGACTGCCTGGATCTTATAGATTTATTTAATGAATAGCATGAGTGAACACAGGAAAGAGAGAGTGAGAGAGCAAGAGATTTTTGGTCAATAGACCAGTGGATCAATGAAATGACAATCATTTTCTAGCAGCCAGATCTATTTGGACGTTATTAGATGTATGACCTCAGGGAATTTGACCAATGAAAATATGCTGCAAAAAATTATTGCTCCAAACTCAAAATGTGGCACTTCAATTATGTTGCCGAGTATGTGTATAATCTCTTGTGGGTGAAGCTTATCTGATCTGCAATATTACCAAAAAAAAATTCTGAGAAAAGACGGGTACATCAATGATTTTGCAATTACAATTAGGTTGCACAGCTAAAATGTTTTAATAATATATCTACATGTTCTCTAATATTCAAATAAGGACCAACAAAAATACCTATGCAGGATACCTCTAGTAAAAAATTTTATTTGATAAATAAATGGTGAATATGGTGATTGAGATTTTTTTATTCAAATGATATAATAATGGTTCCAAAAGTGGAGTCAAACTTACCGTAATATTTTACGGTATATTATGATATGTTCAAGTTACTAAGAGGGGGGAGGATTTTCAACAAATCTCATTCTTTAAAGTATCAGATGAGAGATAAAATCAAATGTGAACTGTTTATTCATAAATAGGATCCCGCATGACTGTAATCCTCAAATTTGTATCACATATGCTATTGCCCCTAATTTATAAAATAGAACTCCAGCATGAATGTAATCCTCAAATTGGCTTCACATATGCTATTGCCCCCAATAAATGACGTCTTGAAGATGAAAGATGCCAAATCACATCTAAGAAACCATTTTATCGTCTATGTTCATTTATATTCTAAAGATTTTCTCAATTGTCTTCATCTTTGATAAAAATTAGCTCGACATTCAAAGAAATGAATCCTTTCATTCATGCAATGCTGCTTTCTAAATGTCACTAGGCCACTTTACAATAGAGCAAGGCAAGGGAATCGAAGCGAGAGAAGTGGTTAAATTAGGTGGTTCCACTTTCAGGCTTTCAAGTCATTGATGTGAGCAAAGCTTTCGTATCAAATCTGTAACATCGAAATCACAGCAACAATTCGACATTGAATCTATCCATTAATTTTTTTCCATCTTATTTGAAATGTCAAAGTATGTTTTATATTCAAAATTGTTGCTTTAAACCTATATTAGACCAACCATCAAAAATATTCTCCTCATTTCACAGCTAGGCAGTCAATTCAATGATAAATCTACTTACTTTTGTAAATAACTTCATCAAATTATTCTATTGTCTCCTGTATATCTAATAGAGGCTCTGATTATCATTATTGAGTACTTCTGTGGCAATTTTCCTAATGGATTCATTATCCTGATTCTTTGGCTCCTGACTATGTGATGTCATAGCATTCGGTGTTAATAGCCCAATGAGACCAATCTTTGTTATTAATATATAATATCTTGGATGATAAGTATCTTATCACGGATTGATCCTAACGATCTTATCACAGATTGAGTACCAAAAAGATTACCTGTTTTGAGCATTATGGTTATTACAAAAATAGCACATGACAGGACATCAAACTTAGATGATGAAACTTTTTTTCATCTTCAAATATTATTGAGAAACTGTTACTCAACAACACACAGCATTTTATATCATTTACTATTTAAACAGGAGCTGAATGCTTTCCTTTCCTTTAAACATTTAATAATCAAAATTTGTTCAGGATGAGTGATGGAATAATAACAATAAAGGCTAACAAACTTTCTTATGTGAAATTTTGATTAATAATTCATCAGATTTTTTAACACTGACTATTGATTAAAGATCATTTTTGGGGAAAACTGTCTCAAAATCAATGATGATTTACAAAGTGTTGCAGCTGTGTTGGATTAAGTTACCCATTTAGTAGCTACAAATTGATAGGACTGACATAAATTATGGAATTTGAATATCTAGGTGACATATCAAATTAGGAATCTCCATAAACATTCATCAATTATAAGATTAAATTTCTTTTAAATTGCACAGCAAACTGGATGATGTTTATCGAATGAGGTATGAAAACACAGAACACCAAAGGCAAAATGAATACAATCTCAAGTCCATCTTTTTTCCACACAAAACTTATATACAAAAGTATATACAATCTCAAAGACGTAAACACAATCACTGTACAGTTTGTAGGCATGCATTTCACAGCAAAAGTTTGATTTTGTGACATTGATAAAAAGACGTTTTTGTAGAAAGCCTCTGGGGCATGAATGTTACAGTCATTGAGCGTTAACCTCGATGTAAATGTTAGAAGCATCCATCTACACCGGATCTTCCGTTGGTACTTGCTTTGGCGGAGGCCTTGTGATGGCAATCTTAGGGCTGATGCTAAGATACCCATTGGTGTGTATCCGTCCCATCCCATCCGTGCTACTGTTACATGACTTGATGGAGCTACGGGACCGCCGGAGGTACATGCTCGATGTACGCATGCTACTCTGCCTGCTCGTCATTTTTTTTTGCCGAAAGATGCTGCGGCAGAGGCGCGGGAGGTTCTGACGGAAGTTCTCGCCGAGCATGGTATAGACGACAGGATTGATGATGCTTTGACTGTACATGAGAAACCAGCTGATGACGTAAGCAATCAGGATGGCGTCCATCGCATCCATCCCATCCATCTGACTCTGCACAAATTGTACGATGAAGAACGGTAGAAAACACATCACGAATACAAAAACGATGCAAATAACGAGGATGGCAACCTTGCGACTGGCGCGACGCGACGTGTTGCGGATATCCTGCAGGGGGCTGTGTCGTAAGTTCCAGATGATAAGAAAGTAGCAAACAAAGATTATCGTCAGCGGAGCGCAAAAGTCGAAAAATAGCGTGTAGTATATAAACCAATTGAATGCTACGGTATCCTCTGGTTTATTTGTGGCGAGTGCAATGCAGAAGCTTATCTTGTTGCCCTTTTCGTCAATGTAATTTGATTCAATTTCATCTGTGTAGATCCACACAGGAAGCGACACCAAAAACGAAACCACCCAAACCATGACGCTTACGACACGTCCGTTGAAAATGGTTCTATAGTGCATTGACCTTATCGGGTGGCAGATGGCGAGATAGCGGTCAAAGCCCATCACAACGAGAAAATTGACAACGGTGAACTGTGTCATGGTGTCGTACGGGACGATTATTTTGCACATGATGCGCCCAAAAATCCATCTACTCCGATACATCTGGTGACCAAGGAACGGGAACGTTACCATGAAGAAAAAGTCGGCTAAAGCTAGGTTGAAAATGAAGGTGTTTGCCAAAGTTTTCATGTTAGAGTATGTGAGTAATAGGAGGATGATGAACCCATTACAGAGCAGTCCAACGGTGCAGACTACTCCGACCAGACCAGGGAGAAGCCTCGCCAAGGTGACGGTCACCGTGGATACCGTCCCAACTGTCCCATTAGAATACTGCAGGATTGCAGGGTCTGCATAACCCACTGTCGTCATCGTTAATTATTTCCTCTTAATATCGCAATAAAAATATAAAACAAATTTAAAAATCGCAATATCCCAAGTAACTCAATAAATTCAGAGTAAATCAGTTTTCATTGATCCAACAATGTGTTCAGGTAACTACACAATCAACATCGCAGCAGAATGTACAAACTCAAATCTGAATGTTCCTCTCTACCATTGCAACCTGAAATAAGCCAATATTTTACCTGAAAATTGACTTTGGTTCATTATTGACACGTCATCCCTAGATCTTGTTTGCTTGGTGCGAAAAACTTGCCTTGATTCCTCAAGGTTTTATACGCAAACAGATCTGCAGACAGACTGTAACACACGTACAGCAAACTCATTCAGATCCATCAAGTGTTATCATACAAACATATATTGACGACAGCAACGATCTTGACTTTTCCCTCCAAAATCTGCTTTGACGCAATATCCTCTCTATTATTTCAAATTTGCAATTGGAGCTTCAATGTCACAAGGGATTAAATCGCGAGGATGGGAGGCTACCTCTGTTTTTCAACAGGTTAGCGATTGGCACCATAAAAATAGTTGTCAACTTTACAGGTGGTTGTGCGACATTACCCTGATGGGAGATGGCAACAAAACGAGGCTCCAAATGATTATTAAATAGTCATCAAATATTCATGCCGATGCTTCCCACACTTCCCACACGGGGTGGTAGCTTAGATACGAAACTTGAATCCTTTTATTCAGAAAAAAATCACTGAATTAATAATTGATAGGTCAATCTGAAAGCAAGTTGTAGATCAAATCAGTGCTTGGGTAAATGAATGATTTCACAATATCACGCATGATATACAACGAAAATGAATTCAAATTTAACAAGCAGAGTAGAATACTTGGAGAGAGGATGCTTGTTCAGTATTCTTGCAGTCGACTCGGAAGCACCGAGTTCTCTTCTCAGAGCAAAGTGTCTGTAGAGCCCTTCAAATCTACCACTTGGGAGAGCCTCGAACTCTACCTATTCAAAACGACCCGAAATACGTGATTTCAAATATTTTCCTCGGCTGGTTTCTCACTTGGGAGCTGCAGCAGGAAATGAGGGAGGGATAATATTCCCGGAAAATCGTCCCCAAAATGATTTCAATTTGAGATCGGTGTTATCTGGAATATTACATGACAATGCTTCCGTTAGTAACGTCTACATTGAAATTTCGAGTGATATGTATCTCGTCCAGAGGTGGCGGCAAGAGGAGTAAGTTTCCTTTATCATTAGCTTCAATCGCTGCAAAATGTTTAATCTCCATGCAAAATTTGATATGCAGGGTGAAACGTTTCACGAGGAGCAGTCAACAGACCATTTCAACACAACATGTCCAACCTCCTATCAATTGAAGGAAAAGAAATGAGAATAGTACAGATCATTCAAATCAAAGAATCACAGCAAGTAATAAAAATCTACTTCTTCCAAAGTAAAGTTGAGTTAAGCTCCCCACATCCAATCTCTTCAAAATGATTCTTGTTCTGCTGACAGGTTCTAAAAGATGAATTTTCCTGCTTGAAGCATTCAATAAAACCTGTTTTGGTGAGAAAGAGAGTTTAATCAAAACTGATCCTGGGTTCGTGGGAGAGCAAAAATGCCATGTGGAGCAAAAAGAAACAACGTAAGTCCAAGTAATTCTTTCCGACAATTTCCCCTACTCTTAATGAGAGGCAGGGGGCATCCGTTTTTGAGAGTGCTCTGCAGACGCTTGACGGTAGAATAGATCAGGGAAACTCACAACTCCCTGAATAGATGAACTACTGTAACATTCATGGGGAGTACATGTATTGTATTTTCTGTGAACGATGCTTACCTACCAAACAAATTCAGTGTAGTGTATGGCTGATAGTGAGGAGGACTGCTCCATTGCATTAAAAGGGGTGTATTCTCAATACCAATAGAGGCAAGCTTGCGAGTATATTTCAAAACCTATTTAGAATGCAATTATGAAAAGTATAAATTACGCCATTATGAATGACACAATGAATAATGATTTAACACTCCTGTAAACAAAACTAATAGGTTTGCAAAAATAATCTCCCCTCAATTTAGCCTCAGGTAACACCCCTCCTCAAAGAGTACTGCCATCCAAGCAACTTCTGTAAATATTTATGACAATATCCAGCAGCGGTCATGAATTATTCATAAATATTCATGAAGCAGTCACTCTCATAGCAATGCTATGGCTGAAGCAATATGGATTGAAAAGTACATCTTTGTACTGTCACCTTTCTTCAATAAGTGGCTGAGTGATTTCTGACCAAGGTAATTAATTTACTGATGTATTCTGATTGCAATGCTTTCATTTCAAAAGTAAAGATATACTAAAACACAAGGTCATTTTTGTTAACGTTGATAAACCCGTCATAGAGTCGAACAAAGAAAAAAAAAACAATTTTCAAATGCATTCTAAACTTATTACTTCCACCCAGCATGAAGACGTAGTAATGCCCTTGGTAATTGATCAATAATTAAAATAATCATAATAGATATTAGAAGAATGCTTTTATTCCCTTGATTATTTGATTAATTTGCTGTTGATTGAAAGTAATGAAACAAATGCTAACGATAGACCAATGCTATAACAAAGTTGGAGTGTAGCAATTTAATGATAACATCAGGTGGCGGGAGTAGCAACGACCTATTCATATTTCTGTCGTAATTGTTTTTGTAATAATATAGGATTCAAAGGTATGGGGAATGGGGAATTACTTGATTAATTAACATACTTTTTTTTATCAAATGTGCATGAATTGTAGTTATATGTCAGAAAAAATCACTTATTCCGACCTACAAATTTGAAGAAAATTAACGTACCGCCATCCTGTAACAACCTATAATTTCAGCGTTATGCAGACTTTTCATATTTTTGCGATACACTTTGGTTCAACATCACCTTGAATGAAATTTGTCAAATAATGCAAAAGATATAATATACCTCATGAAAACTATGCAAGCTAATGCCCTTCTACATGCAGTTTTAATTCTCAAGAGGCGATGTGAACTTTAGAAAATAATTTGCGTAGGATGAGCCGAAGTAACCTACACAACTGATGGTATTATATCACAGATGTGGGCAAAATGGAAATATATAAAAATTTATACAATGTCAAAAAGTTGGAGAGAACAAGGCAATGATGCATTGGCCTTGAGTTACCATGGCAACAATCAAAAGAAGTGGTAGCCATTGTAAAGTGAAGAGAGTGGAGATTTTTCATCAAATGAAGCTACGCAAACCTTCATTGTATCCAGGTTTTATTAGGTGAATGAAAGCTGTTTTCAAACTGGATCATGGTGAAGCTTTTCTTATTTGTATCATTTGATGACATTTTCTCTCTGATTTTTTAATCTGATTCCTCAAGATTCAATTTTCCAATTTTCAGGTATTTCTTTTCAATTCATTGATAAATTTGTACATTCTTATTTTGTCTCCCCCTGTATCTCTATCTTTCTTTCTCTCTTTTTATTCATTTAATCATTTACTATTCATTCGGCATTTGGCTGAAATATGAAATACAATATTTCCTCTTCCCCCCCCCACTCTCTCTCTCTCTTTTTCTCTCTCTTTCTCTCTATCTACATCTCTTTTCCAATATCTTTCTTCCTTTCTCCATCTCATTTCCTCTGTCACATGATGACGATGATGCTTTGCGTTTCTCATTCAAAGCTGAATATTTACGTCATATTTTCCCCCTCTCTTATATACAAATTTCTCCCTTACATCATTAATGCTCTCTAGTCTGTTCTATCCACTCTCTTTCTCCTTTTTCATTCCACCTCACTATCTCTATCCATCTCTGCTTTCTAAATACAATATCAACCTTGAAATTTCATCCAAATTACTGAAGTAAATATCACATTCAAAACATGTACTGCTTCTGTCCTCTAATAAACGTTCAAAATATATTCCCAATTATACTATATTCATTTACTTATGGTGATAATACGTGATCTCAACTTACCATACCTCTTGGATATGCTTGTAAATAGTAAGGATCTTACCTGTGGATAAAGAGAAAAGAAATGGAAAAAGAAAACAATGTAAGCGTTTAATAGATGATATACATTTTGTTATATATGAATAACAATACAAAGATCATTGTCACCAAACCTNCCCCCCCCCCCCCCCGAGATGCTAACTGTTACAGAATATACATGAGGTTTATGTCTATATTAATTCAAGGCCTCCATCACAAGTGAATGGCTTGTTATAATATCTTTTTCAGTTTCTTTCATCTGTTATGTTTTTCCAAATTCAATCTAGACATCATGTATATTCCAGAATTGTTGGCATCTCTCCTACCCATCAATGCCTGCTGTTGAATTTCAATCATTATCTTTCAATTTCTTTCTTCCTTGACTTCTTTCAGTTTCTCTCTAGCTCTCTTTCATTCTTTCTTTCTTTCACTTTTTCTTTCACACTCTCTATTTTTCTCTCTTCTCCTCTCTCCCTTTCGCTTTAACCCAAACTTATATCCTATTTTGTGTTACTGTTGCTTAATACTTGGATGGGAACTTTCTTCAGAAACCAATTCACTTCAAAAATAGATTTAATTCAAGAGCTTTACAAGACAAAATACCTTAATTAGATGGTTTAATTAAAATGCTCGTCTTCTAAATGGATAGACATCTTAATTCTAATTTGATGTTTTTGAGTAGAGATCAACAATGAAACGGAAGTCCAGTAGCCCACACAATGTCAAGCGTGACCATGATAATACAGCAATTTATTTATCACATTTCCCTTACATCTTGATGTCCATCAGGTATCAACTTTCAAGGTAATTAAGACTTTATCCTTGTCAGGAAATTACAAGAAAATACAATCTGTATCCTGGCGGCAAACCTGTCTTTATCTTTATAGGCGGCAGGAAACTTCTAATGTATGATTTGTGAAATATGTCTAGCTTTGAGAGATGATCAAACAAATTTCCGTCTATGACATCTTGTGATGGTTTACCCGAATCGTAGTGAATCTCTTTTGCACACACTGCTTAGAGCCCTCTGTATGAAATGGCCTGAAGTATTGAAACTTGATGATCAGGAGCAATATCATCTTGGGGAAAAGTGGGAGAAAGTTGGATAAAAGTTTTTCACTCTCTCACGATTTCCAGATCGTTGATTGACTGACAATTATATGAAGAAGGTGAAGTGTGCTATGTTTCAAATGACTTGGCAATTTTCATCATTATTATCAGCTCTTGGAGAGGGATTTTACTTATTGGTCTTTGATTGGAATGCTTAAATGTCAAAAGAGAGAAGAACACATCTCCGGAAATTGGGATCTGCTTTAAAAAAAAGATATCAGATATGACAGAGAAAAATGAAATTATATTCTATCTTCTTCAAACACTTGCTGCTGCTCCTGCCCCCCCCCCCCCCCCTCCTACTTCTTCTTCATTCTCCTCCTCCCACTTTCATTCTCATCTTCTTCCTCATCATCATATCTTACTTATATTCATCTCTCCATCTCTCTTCCTTCTTCTCTTTCCTCCTCCATCACTTCCAACTTCATCCTCTAGCCTCCTCATCCTTCTCTTCTCTCCACCTCTGCCTCTTCCGACCCCCTCCCCCCCCTTTCCTCAAGCCTCCCTGGCATCCTACTTCAAACTCCTCCTCTGCATCTCTTCTCTCCTCTCCTCTTCATCAGCTTTATCCTTCTCCTTTCCCCATCCCTACCCTTCCACCCCTTTCCCTCTCCTGTCCCCTCTGCTACCTCCTCATTTCCTCCAAATATTTTACTCCCTTCACTTCCCTTTTTATTTAATTTCTAAAAGACCTATTCATTTTGTTGTCAACATAAAAATTATGCATTTGACAATTCATGCTTAGATGTTCATAAATCACACATAAAATTCAATAAGACGAGGATTTCCTACCAGGTATACATGGGATGTTTTAGTGTAAGCAAGGGTAACAGTATGACTGGTCATGTTCCATATACAAAATGTCACAATAAGCCCAAGAGAACATTAACTATTGAAATGAGCATCGCCACTGCAGGAGGTACATAATGACACAAACCCCCACTAAGCTTTCAATATGTAATTGAGTAGAAATATAGGGGAAATAGATGCTCACGATTGCAAGAAATTGAAAAAGATTAGATGATTTGATATTGATCAGATAGTTATAAAAAGAAAGAAAATAAGGAACATGTTATTGAACGGCATGCACTTATCAATTGAACATGATCCATTTTCCCATAGTGTTTCTGGAGTCAAGAGAAAAAGGTCATTGTACTATACAGGATGAATAAATATACGCCATTAAAACTAATACCATTGTCAATAACTTAACAATGACAATTATGACTAATAGACAAGTATTTATTTACTGATATGTCACAACAAAATAATTTGCCAAATTAAAAAATACTCTTTAAATTCTACCATTATTGCTACTTATATAATCTTTGGAATTCTAGATGCTAGAATAAGTTAATTGTTTTTCATATTAAGAATAATAAATTTTTCTTGCACTTCTCTCTTCTCTGCTATGTCTCTTGTATAATTTAATCTACTGGCTCATATATTTTTCATAGTTGCACTTTGAGCATTTTTTTTAAGTGGATTTGGTGCCATATAAGTTGCAGTATTGTTATTATAATAAATCAATCCGGCTTCAGAAAACTCCTAAATTCATCCATGTAAAGTAAATAACAAGTTAGATTGTGAAACTTTGAATTACTGGCAATGTCAACGCTATGTTCAGTATGTTCTTTACTTCCAGCCATCCCTTCATTCTCTCCTGATATTTACTATAAATATTTGAGTGCTGCTTTTTATGAATTTTTTTTTTTTTTTTTAGAGAGACTTGTAAAACAAACACCTTTCCCCTCAGAGAGTTGCAGGCAATTCTCTTACAAAAACACCCCTTTACAAATCAAAGGAGACAGGTAATTTTGAGAAAGAAATTGCCAGTCTAGCCTCCTAACTTTCGCTCGTTCCTTCTTTTAATGCAAAATGGCATTTAAAATCAGGCAACATGAAGTAAAATATTAAGGCATTGGCAACATAACACTTTGGGTGAATAAACATTCCTGAAGTACATCAATTAAGATGTGAAATCAGCATATCATGTTAATTTCAAGGCCATTATTCAATATTATAGTTAAAGGCATAAACAGCTTACCATATGATTTGGGTGCTTTTTACTGTAAACAATGTTAAATCTGGTCAAGGCACTTTCTAGTCTGGTACACAAGCTTGAATCCATTTTCTTTCTCACTTGCTTCTTTCTTTATCTATTTACTCATGACTAATTACTCATTCATAACTCATTCCTTTGTTTATTCATTCAATAAGATCTTTTCTTCTTTTATTTCATACTGCACAGTTGCCTTTCTCAGCCATAAAAATGATTTACAAAGACACATAAAACATTTGGAGATGAAAAAACAGCAAACACACATTTATCTATTGATGTATACAACAACAAAAATGAGGTATGTGTGTTCGGAGTAGAAGAATGCTAAACTGAAATGATCACTTCATAGGCAAAGTTTAGAACTCAATCATGTAAAATATTTAAGGTTGTAGAAAGCTTTCTTTTCAACTTTCATCTCCCCAATAATTCATCAACATTTTGGATGGAACCCAAATCAAATGAACCATGACGAATCATTTAGAATGCTCTTTTAAGATTTCCGAACACATCCAAACACCCCCTGGCATGAATATACGATGGACACAAATTTCAGTGCAAGCCTTTGAAAATCACATCATCAGTGCCTTCGAGGGAACTCAAGATGATTGTTTCCTCTAGAATGTCATTTGTGGCATATACCAATAGAGTAAGTTAGTGGGAAATTTTCATCTAATTCTTTTAATACATTTAATATGGAAAATAAGACGTGGTAGAAAGCTCAGGCCCCAGTCACATAGAGGCAACGATTGAACATGACTCTTTGTTCCGGGGCAGTTAACTGTTAGCTGAATAAAGAGTTGTGTTCAATTGGGCCTCCAATGCGACTGGAGCTTTAGGAGCATCTGAAAATGGATGTTCATGATGAATCTTAAATGTTGATCTTTCGTCGTGAGATTCATTTTAATTGAACTGAAGAGTAATCTTTAATCTTTACAAAAAAAATAAAACAAGAAAAGGTCAGGCCATTTCCGGAGGGTTAATCAATGGATGGCTGCAAAAAAAAAAAATATCACAAAAAATTCTTGTCCTTATTCTCAGTATTGTATGTGATTGATTGGAGGTGAGAGGGAACGACCAATGAATCAAGTTATTCACAATTTGATTACGGTGACAAAATCAACTAATCTCACAGTCATATTGGTTTGTCTTACATGTATTAATTCCTCCCACTGGATGAAAATTCGGGAAAATTATTCCCCTCAAACCAATCCCACATGACCCATACATCTCACAGAAGAGTAAGTCCGTGTATGCGCACGTGTTAGAAGGACGTGTCTGGTAATTCCTCACAAATTGAAAATTATTCTTCTACTTGGGGGTCAGGAATAATTCTGCTTCATGAATTTCAAAGTAAGCGGGATTTTGAGTGTTCTGCAGGCTAATCTGTTCATCAGAGGGGGCTAGTGTGTGTTATGACTGAAGTCACACAAGATAAACTGACCACAGATTTGTTGCAAACAAAAAGATTTTATACAGTCCGGAATAATTCACATTCAGGAATTTCATAGTAAGCATTGTTTTAAGTGTTCTGCAGGGAAGTCTGTTCATCCTGGGGGGGGGGGGGGATTTATGACTTATGACTGAAGTCACACAACAAAAACAGACCACAGATTCGATGCAAACAAAATAAGATTTCATATAATATCAGGAATTTCAAAGTCAGCACAATTTTGAGTGCTCTGCAGGTAAGTCTGTTCATCGGGGGAGCTAATATGACTGGAGTCATACAACAAAACTGACCTCAGATCCAATACAAGCAAACTGAGATTTTATGTCACCCGGAATAATTCCTCTTCATGAATCTTTTAAATGTCCAACTGGTACTCCTTCTTTTTAAGGCCAAAGATAATTTCGATTTTTTAAGTGTTATTCCTGTGTACAATATAAAGATTGCCTATGTCAGAGTTAATTTTTTGTTGTTGAACTTTTCAGATAATTAAGTAATAATTAAATTTAAATGATGATTGTGCAGATAATAGTAACTTGACATGATCACAAAAAAACGGGAAGAGATGGGCTTTAAAGCCTGCAAAAGTGAGCATAAAAGAATTGCAAATGCTCTAAAAACTCTATCCCATTCCATCTAGCACACCCGCCACAAGGTGTAATGGAATATGCATGTCTATAAATCTACTTCAGGATATTATAATTTATGATTTCAACTCAGCTAAAAATAACATTGTTCAAAGCCGTTATTTTATCATTTCTGATCTTTAAACAAAATCATATCCACCGCTAATTGAATGACGTCAAAGTGTGTTGAGAAAGAGCGACAAGAAACACTCGCTCCAAATTTCACAGATATTTTCAGCTTGAGGGAGTATGAGACATTAATTGTTCAGGCATTACAATAAATTCTAGTCATTTATTTTCACCGCCAGCACAGCTTCAGCTTTCCATGTTATAAGTCTTTTGTCTTGCGCATCACCCAAAGATACATCCATCAATATGGTTCGCAAACATTTTCAATTCTAAAATAACTGTTTGGGATAGAAGTCTTATAATAATAGTGTATTTCAGTCTATTTCATAAACCATGGATTGGTATAAATTTCAGTAAAAATGCCTGTGATTGAGTGATGCATTGATACGTTCATTTCCCCCTCTTTTAAGTGTATTAGCTGTATCACATGCACTTATGCTTAAATTGAACTGAACCAATAGTTTAAACCATTGCCTAAAGTAGACTACCATAGAAAATTCCACCATAGTCATTTCTTTTCACTCCCAGCATAACTTTAGCTTTCCAAGTAACAGGATTTCTCCTTTTCCCATTTTCCTGAAGTACATCCATTAAAGTTTTGTGTAAGTATTTTTGTTTTTAAATATCACTTTTCAATCTGAGAAAACTTGCTTCATGACTTGCTCTAGCAAAACAGATGAGAGCGATATTTCACTATGTAAAAAACAAGAAAAGTGTCTGGGACAAATTAGTACATGTTTGTAATGCTGTCTGATCTATAGGTATCTATACAAAAGCAAATTATCACCACAAACAGACAACAAACAAGTTTATTGTGTATTGTAAATTGTTGGTATGAAAATAAACTCAAATAAAGCAACCAAAAAAATAAAATAATAATAATGAACAGCTTTTATATAGCGCGTATCAACTCTTTATGAAGAATTCTCTAAGCGCTCTACAATTGCAGCATTATTACCGTGGCTTTAGCCTGGCAGCCACTTCATTAGCGCACTTGGCATTTCAAGGAATGGATGAATTTCTTGCTGAAGGAAATTAACGCCATGGGTGGGACTCGAACCTACAACCCTCTGGTTAAAAGGCGAGAGTCATGACCACTACACCACGGTGCCTCCACTTATAGGTGCAAGAAACTGGATTTGGTCACCAAGCCACTCCCTCCATCTCTCTTTCTCTCATCCTCTTCCCCCACCCCCTCAACTTGTTGAACAAGTGAAAAAGAACAAGGATGATTTCAAGGAATGTAAATAAATTTGGTCGTAAGCAATCTGTACATTGTTGAGTAAAAGCAAAGATCACGATAACTATTCAGCCTACCATTTCAAAGTTCGAAACAGTTTGTATATTCAACAGTTCACTAGGAGTCCAAGCTTAAATATTAATATCTAAGAAGCAGCAAAATTCTGAAAAAATGTACAGCGAAAATATCATTATAGCAACCTGTAAATTAATCAAGCTAGGTTCAATGGCATGTAATGGCACATAAGCCTCACTAATACCTCCCTATGGTCATATCCTATTCATGCTCGAGTTTGAGCATCGCTGCGCGTCATTCGACCGTCATCCTACCTTCAAAACCGTGGCTTTTAGGATGGTTTGCTTGGAATACACAAACAGCGGGTTTAATCCCTTGGGGACGCAAGCGATGCCTCCTACTTTAAGGTATGATTCGATGATTGAGTATCGGAAAGAGGGTGAAGTATGATAAAAATTAGAACAATGATATCATTGGATAGCTGAAATATTAATGGTTTATATTCAGCATGGTAGGTTTTAGGGGCTTTGTTTTATTTTCTCACATTTGTGGGTTTTTTTCAGAAAAGTTGTTTTCCCCTTTTTTTTTGAGGACGTGCCGAATGTTGGCCTTCAACGTGCATCCCTAGCCATCTATAAATTTATATTTTTGTTTGTAATTCTTCTTTGTGATTTTTGAACAAATTTTCAAAAAAATTTAAAATGCTTTGTAAATGTTGAATCCGATATCAAGATCCAATGTTGAGAAATCAACTTCACATTCAAAGAGAATGTCAAAAATCTATTTATGTCTTTAAATTGTCAGAACTACCATACCTATGATTGTGTGGTTGGGAAAATACCTAATACTTTCATCCGATTACCAAGAGAGAAGTATTCAACAGAAGAGCTCAGACCTAGCAAAATGCTTTCTGGAAAATGTTGTTGGAGTTATTATATATTCCTGTTCTATAGTAATATTTGTGCAAAGAATACAAAAAGCATATTACTACAAACCATGCACCTTTGTTAAATTCGCATTATAAAACGGGTTTCAGAATGTAGCCAATGAGCTGACTGCAAATGAGTCACATGAGCATGCTTTCTTTTGTGCGCAGTTCTTGGTGAGAGTGCAAATATCTGCAACAAGAAAAGATAGCTCACGAAAGAAGTGGGTATGCATACGGTACATAAGTCATATGCGTGCAGTCTAGACAAGGCTATAGACGAGTGACTTTATGGAAGTTGAGATGGGTATACTTTTTTAGCGTGAACTAACTGGTATATGATGTCATAAAGGACAACTTGTGCTAGTAGTGATGTCATAAAGTAAGATCTGCAGTCTAGCTTTTAACAGTTATCAAAAATATATATGGTTAATTTTATAACCATTTTATTAATATTTATTTATTTATTTATTAATATTGCTGACCTATTCCACAAAAAAAATATGGCACTATGTTCAGGCTTGTGATGTGTGTGGAGACGTAGGCATATTGGGTATTCACATATTAAAGGGTTACTTTTATGAAAATTCAAGTTGATCTGTATTGATGTATTAAACCATTATCAATACCCTTTTCAGTAAAGAGAGCCCAAATGTGTTTCATATATTTTATAACATTTTTTGTTCAATTTTATGTTGGCTTAGTATGGAACGCCCCTAAAAATTTCTTTCAAATGTAAATCCTTTTGTGACATCACAAGAGTCAAGTTTGTTCACCTTGCTAGATCATGTTTCAGAGCTGGTTCTGTAAATAAAAAAGGAAATATATGTGAAAAGGGTATTGATAATGGTATAATACATCAATACAGATCAACTTGCATTTTCATAATAGTAACCCTTTAAGCACCCTGATAGCACGCCGCGCTTGGCACACCATTGTAAATACCCTTGGGTGCATTGCTAGCTTTGCCACCAACACACTTGCACCTGTGAATTAATTATATATTAACAATACCTTACTTATACAAGCTATTGATACTTTGTTCAGATTTTGATTTCACTATACTTAGCATTAACTTTATTTTGGGCTCACTATTCTAATAGCTGAATATAGTGATATGAATTTCATATCCATTACCATGGGGAATTCTGATGATCAATTGATCTAAAAGATACAATCCTTTATCACAAACACTGGTCGTTCTACCACTGGGATATAACTTAATCCGCTAATCTGTCAGATTACACTTTTCAAAATATTGATGCAATAAAATTTGTATTTTAGAAGAAATTTTACTCAGCCCAGCATTTGCACCAAGGAAAATCTAAGAATGAATGAATCATTTTTTATCAGTCTTCTTGTAGCATCATACGCTTTAATAGGATTGCAAAACTAAGATAATGGGAGCTTGTGTTAATCTAAAAATTATTCCCTTAACAAATGCTATCCTCAATATTTTACCCAATCCCTAATTGTTCACTATTTGCTACCTAATGTTATCTATAGTAGATTGTAACATACTATTATCTAATAATAAATCATAATGGATTAACAAAGTTGGTTTTCTTGCTTTTTAAAGTTTTTGAAATTATTCAAATACTAAGAGATCTAAGGATTATGTCCCTCTGGCACCAAAAGACACCCCTTTATTTCATCTAATAATCATTATATTAATAAACGACTTTTATATAGCGCTTATCAACTCTTAATTAGAATTCTCTAAACGCTCTACAATTGCAGCATTATTACCCTGGCTTTAGCCCGGCAGCCACCAGCGCATATTCCTACTAGGTACCCATTCACCTCACCTGGGTTGAGTGCAGCACAATGTGGATGAATTTCCTTCTGAAGGAAATTGACGCCGTAGCTGGGATTCGAACCTACGACCCTCTTGTTGAAAGGCGAGAGTCAGAACCATTACACTACGGCGCCTCCACCTAGATCAATGCATACAATCATTTTAGGCTTATTTCATGTACTTTAGTGTTATCAAAATTATGAAATAAAATCCCTTTGATATACATATTTTCCTGCTATCACAATGATCTAAGGTAGATAGGAAGGTAGCGCAGATGACATATTGATATCTATCATCAATGAATTTTGTAATCGTACTGCATTCAATATATAGAATGACAGATATTTATTTAACATAAATTTGTTTGCATAAAACATGCATTTCATTAACAAATATTTACAATTAACTGCATTATTTTCTCTGCATCTAAAGTAGATTGTAAAGTAGTTAAAATGAAAAATGCATGGTGAGAGCTTCGACTGTAACGTCCTAATATACCAAAGACGCTCATGAATATAGTGCAGTGTTAATTTAATTACATCTTCTTGATCTATTAATTACACATTTCATGGAAGTTCACTCAGTCATAAAGAGAACCACAGACTCTGACAGAAAAGACAAGAGGACAAGGAGGAACCTATCTTTCACGACTGCAAAATAGCTTTCTGTACAAAAAAGCTTTCCTGTTTATTTAGTGTAAAGGTGCAGCACATTCTCCACAGAATAATAGTGAAGTAAATTTCTTTTGTGTACCTTGGTATCAGAATGCTTTAATGGAAGTTGTTCACTTTGACCAATTACTTTATCCCTTCTGTTCACAGTGACATCCATAACGCTGGTAGATAACACAAGTGAATAATACACTCATGTTACAATACAATTGCACATTAATGACACTCTGTCATGGCATACATCTCTTACTCGAATGATTTATAACTTACAGATGGTATTCAACATCCAGAGATGCCAACTGTTCCGGAAATATGCACGAGGTCAACTTTAAGATGTGTATAACACAACAGCTGAACAAAAATGAGAGTAAACGTGACAGTGATAACCCGACATTAACCCATTCACTTGTATCAAAAGCCTTGATTTCATATGAAAATATACCTGTGCATTTTCTGGAGCAGTTGGCATCTCTGCATGATTCCATCGTAGATTTGATGTTGTAGATTTTGATTAGAATTTTCTTTGAATGAAGGAGCAGATGAAGAAACTACCACTGCAATGTGACTAATGTTCCATATGTTGACATTTCTCGTAGAAAGGTGTTGTGCTTAATTACCAGTCATTCTATGCTTCGCAGTTTCTCAAATGATACTTTCTTGACTTTGAAATCCAAGTGAACCTAAAGAGATGCTTTAAATTGACATCACAAATTAACAAAAAAACCCAAATAGGCAAAAAATGTGCATTATCTATCCTCCCAACTTTGTAGAAGTATTTCATAATAATTCATTCCCATCTTTGTAGATGTATTTCATGTTTCAAAGCGGAGAGCAGGATGTCATCTTCATGTAAAATGTTTGAATTTAGGTCTTTCCTACAAAGTTTTGTTAAAAATCCAATAAAAGAATCATGATAGGAAAATTAACAAAGGAAACAATGGAAAGAGAATAAGAGAGTGAGAAAGGAAGGAAGAAACATACAAATAAACGAGCCAACAAAGGAATAAATACAAATAATTAATTTATTATAAAAATGTAAAGAGTTTAGAATGCTCGCTGGTAATTTTTTTTTGGCAATTTTGGGAATCTAAAATAACTAATACATCAATGCAACATTGTCTTGAACTACTTATTTCTGAACTTCCATTATGGACTAAAAAGAGAGAGTACCCCCAAAATAACTCTGAAAGAAGCTTTCAAATGCTTGAGGTGAGAGTTTTCAAAACAGCCCTGACATGACAACTGATTCCTGTCCATATTACTTTACATTTATACATTCAACCTTGGACAAAGGAAGGAGAACAAGGGAATATATACAGCAGACAGGCAAATTGCAGAGCCAGGGAGAATAAAAGCAAAATTAACTCACTCAAAAAACAATGGGTTAAACCCATGAACACAATTTGAGTATGTAAAAAAAATGACATTGTTTATAGGCTTGATCAAATTTCCTGATTTTCCCCTGATTTGAGAGTTTTCATCAAATCTCCAAATTTCAACCCAACTGGAAAAAGCAGAGCTCATTTTCAGGTTTTCCAGATTTTCAAGGTATAGTGGGAACTTTGAAAGCCCTGCACACTATACTTGATAATATCTGAGCAAACTGATCATCTAAAACAACAGCCACAGCATTATTTTCTACAAAGAAGCACTCAAATGCTTGAGGTGAAAGTTTCCAAAAACAGCCCTGACAAGACAACTGATACCTGTCCATATTACTTTACATTTATACATCCAAGCTTGGACAAAGCAATAAGAACAATGGAATATATACAGCAGACAGGCGAATTACAGAGCCAGAGTTAACACTATTTGAGGAGAATAAATGCCAAAATAACTCACTCAATTTAACCAAAGACGAGACGGTTTGAATATGAAGAAAATAATCAAATTGGTTCTGGGTTTGATCAAGTACGCTGATGTTAGAGGGTTTTTTTTAAATCAAATTCACCAATTTTAACTTGGCTGGAAAAGTTGAGATTGTTCAGATGTCAATGCTCAATCTCCAGGAATTAGACCTGACGATTTGCAATAACTGAAAAATGATCAGGACTTTTGACAGGATTTAGATAAGTGAAGTATGAAGTCTTAACGAGATCCTAGTTCTCTAATGATGTCTTGATACATTAGAAAGCAAGTAGTCAAGTGTGATATTTTTTAAGAGTTTGGAAAAAGTTTAGGCAGGCATTTGGGAAACATGGAATTTATGCTGAACATAATTCATCATAACTTCACCTTTGTAACATGCATATTCTATCAGAAGAGACAGAATTAACGATTAGTCTTGCAAGGGGTATGCCCCCTCTATTTACACCCTCGTTGACGCTTCTGGTCGACCGTTGCTCCAGAAATGTCCCGCGGCTACTTCACAGGACACCAGCCCTTCGGAGTTGGCTCTACTTCGTCTCCCGAGGGCAGTCTATCGATCACCGGAAGGCGCTGGGGGAGAATTCCAGCTTTGAGTGCTTGTATCAACTCCCAACCTTAACCTTTTTATTTATTTCCTACAAGACATGGGATTGGTTAAAAGCATGGCAACATGGAATGATAGGGGTACTTAAGTTTAGTTACCTTTTGGGGAACTTCTCTCTGCTTATTTGCATCCTTCCATATACGTCTCTATTATACTGCTTTCAAAGCTACTCCTCTTACCCACGTCACTTGATTTTTAATTGTTTGTGTTTTACTTTTTTTAACATTCCCTTTTAGGTCTTTCATGTGACTGCTTGTTACATTAAATGAGACAAAATATTAAAGTGTCTAGCCATGATGGAGCCCTGGCCACGAAACACAGCAACTTCATCAATACCACAAGGACATTCGCTTGAAAGTTACATATAAAATTCAATGTGATAAAAATGTTGATGACAATCTCAAATAAGCATGCTTTTCGTAAAAATTCAAATTCTTGCATATTTTTTTTAAATTACCATAGTTACATTGCAACTTTTCCCCATTTTTCACTTGTCGGGAAGAAGTGAAACTACTTTTAATTCAGTTTACATATTTATTTGTTATTTTGTCAGGCAAGCTTTGGAAAACCTTCCAAGTTTTCAAGAACAAACTTTGCATCAAATTGTGCTCATGATTTGCATCTTTTAAGAAAACTGGCTTATTCTGTGACTATTTGTGAAGCAACTGATATGTTACCCAAATTTCATAACTTTGGTATCTGTGTTTTGTGTAACCTAGATTTGTAAACAAATTGAACAAAAGAAGAATTGTTCTTCTTCTGTCATCAATATGGAATGAATTATGATTCAAATAACTATATAACTAAACAACCAATCCTTAGCCCAAGCTAATTTGCCAACACTAAAATGTTTTGCCGCTAAGGGCATGGTGGTTCTTTTTCTCACCTCTCAACTTTTTCATATCATCTTCGTAAATACACCATTTCAGTCTTTCACATCTATCCTTCATTTGCATATTTCTCCTCTTTCAAGCGCCCTCTCCATTTACTCGCCACCGTCATCTTCGGCTACTAATTCACTGTATTTGGCAATGGTAATCTGGTTGACCACACGCATTGCGAAGGACAAAATACATATTTAACCTCGATTAGCAAAATTTTCCGCCTCAAGGCTGATGGGTTTTTGTACTTGAGAATACCATATGTTAACCTGTCGATATCCAGGTCGCGTTTAAACATATTGACGTATTCTTGAAAACGATTCAAATGCCAAAGGATTCTTGAATAAATGCTCACTTAGATGGTATTAAATCAGTTACCTCCATTTCATTTTTCAAAATGTCCATTCTTCCTCCCAAACAGTTCTTTTTTAATAGTTTGGCAACCTTTTTCTCCTTCTCTTCCCTCCCTGCGCCCCCCCCCCCCCTCTCTCTCTCTCTCTACTTCTCTCCCTCTTTCTCTACCTATCTCTCTATCTTTCTCTCTTTCTATTTACATATTTCTTTCTGCATGTTGTTTCTCATGAACTTACCCTGCCTCTTTGTTAGGTTTGAATATAGTACACATCTTACCTGTGAAAGAAAGGAAAAAAAGGAGAGAAAGAAGAAAAATAGTTATTTATCAAAGAATAAATCAGTCCCTTTTCTTACAACATTTCATACGCTAATCTACTCATAGATGCACTATTATTATAGATAATACACACCATGGCTGTAAGTTTCAATTACTCATTTTCTGAAGTATCATTTCAAATGATATTACTATTTTAATTTCAAAGTTAAAGAGATGTACATTGGGATATATGGGATGTAGCAAATTAATTTATTGAATGTTGAGGCAAGGATGAGTTAGTAAATCCTTACTTTCTTTTCTATTGATTTCTTTTTTTCTTTGGGGGGGGGTGTTCTGGGGATGCAAGCGCCTCCATACGAGCTTGCTTTACGATTCCACTCTATTCAAGTAAACTTGAATTTAGATCGGATTCATAAACACACAAACTGACAAAATATTTTCTGGACAAGCACACTTGCTTTTCCAATAAGGAATCAAACAGCATGTAGCAATGTTAAACAGCCACTATACTACAGCTCACTTCAGCCTCCTGGGAGGTGTGGAATATCCCTAATATATTGATGGCCAGATGATGGGCATATTCTGGGTGAATTATGATGGACGAGGGCTAGCTCAGGACCCCTCCGAAGGCGAGATCGAATTGGCGGAGTAAAGTAGAAGGTAGTGGATCACATGTAAGTACGACATAGGAATGATTGACAGTTAAGATGTTGGGTTTTATTTTCCCTTTCATTCTGTGCTTGTTTCATTTTCCTTTCACAAAGAATTTGAGATATATGTATACAATCTGTGACGTGCAAGATGCTATAAAATGTAAAAAAAAGTGAGAAACTGTGGCCAATATCAAAGCACAGTCTTAAAGGTAGAATTAATACTTCTTTTGTAGCCTAAAATTGGCTTTCCTCGATTGTTGTGTTATGTTGAAGAGTACTAAATGTTAGAACTTATCACCAATCAATTAAGCACAAAGATTGGTCATGATAGGCACATTTATAGTTATTCCAATAATAATTCTTCTATTCGGGCCTCGAATTAATGGACCGTGCGTTCAAAATTCAAAACAGCCGTTAACCCTTGTTGACCAATAGCGCAAGAGTCTCTCTCAGTGTGTATTCCGCATGGTGTGGCAGTGTATTGAAGTGTGCACTGTATGTCCTCTTACAATGTTTTGTGTGTGTGTGTGTGGTATCGTAATACGCTACGAGTATCGCGATACTGTTTGTGTCAAGATGAATTATGATAGAATAGATTTTTATTTCAATTAAATATTCTGGACTACATTCGACCAAAATACTTCATAGCGGTTATTATTTTGGTATATCTGAGGTGCACAACAAGTTGTAAGCATAACCGTAATGTGTGCAAATGTAGTTTTCTACCTTTAAACATGACCCATTTGCAATAAAATTATACTCTTTGGGGGGAAATAAAGGCACATTCATGGGTTGACTTTTCCATACCTCATTAACTAATTAGGCAGTGAGGACCTCTCTTTTTTAGATACTGCATTCGGAAAAAAGGGTCTAAATACATTGTTTTCAACACAGCCACTTTGAGAGAAAGTATCAAGGAGAGTGGAATACAATGCTGGAGGGAGGGAAGGGGCTGCAGAATCTCCTCTTATTATTCAATAAATGCAAGCAACGCTATGGGAAGGTATAAAAATGTATATCACCACCCCTCCACTTTCAGTCCCTCCACTTTTCAAACATTCCACAGACCTCGAGCATTGCTCACTATCTAGGCAGTGAGGACATCTCAGAGGGTCAACTCCCCAAACACTTGGACTTGAAGCGGTGTTTGATGCATGACCCCTTTGCGATAAAGATGACGCCCTAAGAGATAACAGTGGAGGACCTAAGTGACATGCATGAATAACTCAAGGAACTATGACGTCTCTCGAACAACAAAGAATATTGGGTCAACAAAAATGCTATCTTCCAAGGAGGCATATAGGAGAAAGGATGGAGGGTATAAGCAGGGAATTGTGAGGGGAGAACGAGAGGGAGAGGGGAGATCGAGTGAAATAACTCAAGGAACTATGACGTCTATGGAACAACACAGGATATTGGGTCATCACAAATGCTATCATCCAAGGA
>BQKZ01001272.1:36686-71754 GCA_036244855.1 Temnopleurus reevesii | reverse complement strand
GGGGGGGGGGTGCTAAAACTCGAGCCCCGGGTCTCAAAATCATGGGTGTGTGCATGATTTTATCAGAGAGGTCTATATTATAGAATTTTTATCAACTTCGATCACTTTCCATGTCTGGTGCAGCATCTCACGTCACACAGTAAATTATAAACGAGACTTTTAAAGTAGACTATAGTTGAGTGTAGCTGAAGTTGAAACTGAGATGCGGAATCAAGTCTTTGTCATGTAAGTTCACCATTATCCTGTCAAGTAACAAACTGTATTTGAGGGATGATGAAGTCTAAAGCTAAATCAAGTATAATAGAATGGAAACCTAATGACTGAGGTAATAAACAAAGTAACAAAGCTAGCTATTCTTTCACTGAAATTACGATTTTTGTGTGCGCTGTATTTGGATGGGCACTCCGCCGTCCTCCTCCCCCGGGCTGGACCGGGCGCGAGCGGGATGGTGTCTCTGTATGCTGCTGCTCCAGAGCTGCAAGGCCAGTGCCAGTTGGCAGAAATGGGGCGGGGTGTATATATTGTGTCAAAACAATAAGGATGGGAGGTTTGGTAATTAGGCGCTGTATAGAAATAAAGTGATGAGACTTTCTTTTGAATATTGCAACAATTATGCATTAAAATAATGTCTAATAGCTTCAAGAGTGATCTATTTGAAATTCACAAGTCCTTAAGTTTCAAAGACAAAGTTACATGCCTTTGTTTTTATTGGACAGAAAAATCCATTGTTTTCTCAAACAATTTTACATCTAAATGTCTTCTCGGCCAGGAAGGATCATGGAGATGAATCGCAATTCCTTCTCCAAAAAAACCTGATTTTTTTGTGTTAAAAAATTTTGAAGGAATTTCATGAAAAATTTCAAGAAAAATGAATCTGGTATAATTTTTAGTACCTTCAATCATAGAGGTAAAAGAGCAGCCATCTCTATGCTTCAATCAAAAGGATATTGATCTACATGTATACATGCTGCACTTTTCTTCACTTCATTTATTTTATTATGAATGATTTTCATGTGTATTATTCTGTTATCTTGATTATTCTAGACATTTGCTGTAAAACTAAAAGGACACACAAACGAAAGCGTGAATCAACCAAAGCAAAGCCTGAAAGAACCCTACCGAACTCAACATGGGGAGTTTCTCCGCTCCCAGTCGCTTCGCCAGCAATGGTATCAGAATATCCCTCCCAGCCGCAGTCAGTATTACAGCATGGATCATAATCATTGGGTTTTTGATGAGTATTCTGTGTGCTGTTCTCATCAACTTTGAAGATACAACAGAGACGCATTGTCATGTAAGTAATAACGTTACTAATAGGCGATTTGTAGCAACGCTATACAGTCTATTGCAAAAGTTTAAGACCACCTGCAATTTTTGCACTTGCCTCTTGACAGTCATATCTTATCTCAATGGGGGTTTACTCACAAATGTGTGCAAGTTGGTCCTTAATTTTCTGCTCAAATGATTAAAACTAATGTTCATGTTAACATCAGTTTCCTTGTATTAAAGAGAATTGCCTCAATTTTCATAAAGATCTTGTGTGATCTCTCTTTCACAGTGATTTGATCGTTGATATTGCTTTAATCACATGCCTGATGGAATGGGGATTATTGTGTGAGATCTCGCAAAATCTTTTCTAGAGATCAAACTAATTTGTCTTTTTCCACGGCTTCATTGATAGTCTGAGCACTACAACTTGCTGTTTAAGCCGTGAATTGGAGCAAATGTCCCCCAAAGATGTCAGTAAAACTCTTCTGACTCCACCAATGAATGTGTACAGGTTAATAAATATATGAAAAGTGGTCTTTAACTTTTGTAGCGACGATATATCCTCAACCCATATCCTGTTGAATAATACACAGGATCGTATAGAGCAATAAACAGGATATAAGGTTGAGTGTATATAGTGTCACTACAGATAGCTAGTTGGTACTGAAGATACAGTATTGCTAGGCCAGGAAAGGGCTCAAAACCACTCTTCTAAGTGTGAACTTAGTTATAACACAATAGGAATTGCAATATCCTGTAAATCTGTCATACTTTATCTACAATGTATCGGCGAAATCATAAGCCTTTACAGATGTATTTGTTCTCCTGAGTATTTTTTGTTGTTGCAAATATGTCTTCTAGTCTGACATGTGTTGGTATGTGGAAAGTGAAAAGAACTTGCTCGTCTGTGATGTATCTCTTAGTTATATTTAAGAAATAACTTTCTTTTGAATGCCTCAATGTTGTCTAAAGGTTGCTTCATTTTGTGGGTAAAATGAATTTCATTCATACATATTGTACAAGGCTACTTATTCCCTTTCTATTATCTTTCTCTTCTTGCAGGTTGCAAATTACCTTCCATCATTTAGCGCAGCCATCGCTACAGCGCCCTCTTCCTACATCTGGCGACTGACGATCACGCTGTGCACGACGCAGAGATTAGCGGCGGTCTTCGGTCACTATTCTCTTTACTCTAGTCTCCCAGAAACGACCCTCTTTTATCGCTTCCTGTGTCGGCTGTGTGCGTTGCTGGAGATGACGGAGAATCTCGCTCTGATAGGGCTCACGTGTGTTTCTTCAAGAGAGTTATATGGTGCGTGGAAATCGTTAAAAAAGTTCCTTTTCCCCCCTCCTGGCCCGCTAACTGAATTAAATTTTGTCCCTAGATTTTGCTCCCATTATTCACATATGTGTGTTGTCAAGCGAGTTTAATTACTACATGGACATCATTCCCCAAATTTAATGTTTTCTCCACTCATGCCTGAATTTAAGAATCATTTTCTTGTAGGCCTCACATACGCATCTCCAAGAGAGTTATATGGTCAGTGGATTTCAAGGTTCAAATATTTTCTTCTTGCTTCAGCCTTGAATTTAGAATAATGTTTGCAAGTATAAGCCTCAGGTATAACTTCTCATTCTGCTTACATTTGTGTAATTAAGAGATTCTAAAAAGTATGTATGATTTGTTCACAAAGATTTATAATAAGTAGTAATGGTTTATTTATTGAATCACAATTAAAATCATTTCTTGCAGCCAAAGGCTGAATTGCAAATGCATTTACAAAAGATCATTTAAGATACAAAGAATGCACATATAAGTAAAAATACAAAAAATACACATATAAGTAAAATTACATAAAATAGACATATAAGTAGAAATGCAATAAAGAATGGCGTATCTGTAGCAATGGCAGTGGTCAAGAAAACGATATTGCAAATTTGGATTTTGTGATATGATTCTAAATCATTAAATAAGTGAACATTACTAATAAAAGTTACTGATATATGGACCAATTTGACATTATCAAAAAAATATAGGTTATATTGCAAATATTAAAATTATACTGTAATCAGATCAGTGGTGAGAACTTAATGAATAATCTTTAAAACTGGGAATAATTGCGTAAAGCAGTATTAAAAAGATTGCGTATTAGGCAAAAAAAACTTGGTACAAGAAACATTATTAATAAAAGGTACTGATATATGGACCAATTTGACATTATCAAAAAGATATAGGTTATATTGCAAATATTAAAATTATACTGTAATCAGATCAGTGGTGAGAACTTAATGGATAATCTTCCAAACTGAGAGTAATTGCTTTAAAAAATATTAAAAAGATTGTGTGTTGGGCAAGAATTTGGTAACTAGAAACAGTTGAGACATAATTTAAATGGCATTATTGAGCAATTCTATAAAATACGGTATTGGGCTTCTCTTATACCTCTCTGTTCTGCACCTAGGTATGGGATATTGTATTGTTCTCCTCAATACGGAGGTGTACCTAGTTGAGCGAGGTGCCGGAAGCCAGTCCCTGAACCAAGTTGATTTTAGGAGTGATTTGACAAACTTGACACATAGATCGTGTCTACGGGTTTAAAACTGTTAAATAACTGTTGAGAGTTAACCAGCTTCATGCTATGGGAGCAATTAAGCAACCACAGAAGCGGTTATGTTTTAAACTCACACTGACATAGATGTCAAATAAACTTTTCTTTCTTTTTCTTTTCATACAGATATGCACGAGATATTTTTTGTAACCTTCCAAGTCAGTTCTATGATTTATATGATGCTCATGTGTCTCCTCTTCCGAATGGCTACAAATGCAGGGATAGCTCCTACAAAAGAAGTAAGCATGAGTTTATTGTTTTGGTGATAATTAAGTTTTGGTAATACATTAATCATCCATACACAGTTATGCTAGCCATTCTGAAATATGCATGAGGTGTATTTTCATATGAATTCAAGATTATTGCAAGAGAACAGCTGAGAGTGTGATTATTTTTTAAATTTTCTCTCACTTTTATTCAGCTGTTGCCTTATTAACATTTTCATCTTGACCTGATGCATATTCCAAAATGGTTGCATGCAGGTATAGGGCATTTACATTGTAGGGGGGGGGGGTAAAAATAATCAGTCATGAATTCTCAAATTGACAATACTTCAATTCTTCATTCTTACATCCAAATTGTAGGTTGAAGCTGTAGATTTATCTGGAGGATAAACCAAAATGTATTATGGGGGAAAATCTTGGTAAAACTGAAATTTTGACATCTTGATAGTATTATTTAGTGAGTTGCCAAATTGTCAACTTTTAACAATCCACTTTATTCTTAGTAATGGCACGTTGCAATGTAACACTACTAAAATATTTTTAGAAACTGCCATTTTGGGGGAAAAGTATTGAGGGGGGAAAGTCTTAGTAATATTGCTTAATTTTTACATAGAAATAATGACTGATTTTATTTAGATGCCAGGTTGGCAACTGTAACGATTCACTTCATTCCAAATAATTGCACTTTGCATTGTAACAATGCAAAAAGGTTTTTGAGAAACTGCCAATTTGACAGACATTTCATAAAAGTGTAATGAGATTGGACGTTGTTATCCATATGTGTAAGTTAAGGAATTAATTCAAATTGATGCAGGACTAGCATAATCACTATCCTACATATATGCACTCAAGTACTTCTTTCTCTGATGTCTGTTTTAATTGCTGCAAGGAATGGTTAATTTATTTTCTTTTTCTGCATTGCAATTTGGGGATTTGCTTATGCATTCTGGGGAAAATGTAAACCTGTGGCTGACACTTACACAATGCATGTAATTCTTCTTATTTCTCTTTTCATATTTTTCTCCAATTCATGGTGCATCTATATGTATACCTCTAGAGACAGGAAGTAATTCTCCTTCAGCGTTCACATTCGTTGTAGCCCATATTTCTTCTCTAAAAGTTAGAGATATCTTGTTTCTGGGGAAATAGATGTTGATTGGCAGATGGAGATATTCAAGAAATACCATGATTTTGAGAGAACATTCACAGTGATGAATTTCAAATCCTGCTCTTGATTTAAAAAAATGTTATTCACAAACTTCCATCACCTAATTCTTAATCAGTGTTCTGGTCGGTAAATGGTACTATGACTAAATATACAACTTCAGCTTTTTGCATGACTGTTTATTCTCTAGCCTCTTTATAGCAAATGACTCTAAATACNTGCTCAGGAAAGGCGCATTCTCTATAAAAAGCTTGGGCTCTGTTTTACAAACATAGTGGCATTTTTATGTGCCATATACTTCTTCTTCAGACACAATTGGTTCTGTGAACCAGGAGGTAAGCTTCTTAAACCCTGTTTTATTAGGTCATGATGCCCCCGTTTTAACACGACTGAGGTGCACCTTGGTGCAGGGGAGCGAAAAAATAGCTCTCCTAGAGGTTTTCAAGGAAAGTCTTAGGAAAGCTGAATTGCGTCCCGATGTAGTAAAGTTGTTCAGTAGTATACTGGGGTGACACCCTAAGAGTCACACCAAGAGGCCATTTCATGAAATTTTGTCAGCAACAAAATTAGTCAGTGGAGACAAATTCAGTGAAATCCTTGATTCTGATTGGCTTAAAACCACTGCCGCTGACTGTTGTTATAGCAACTGTCAGAAAATCTGCTCTTGTCGCACTGACCAATTTTTATGAAATGGTCCCCTGACTTACCCTCGTCTAAATGGGGTATTTATAACAGGGATGACATGTCACCCCAGACAGAACATTTCAAACAGATTGGGTGCTTGGATGATACCCCAACATCCTTCTCCTGTAAAAGTGCTCTGTTAAAGCGGGGCTTTATTCTTTTTCTTGTTCTTCCTCTTCTTTAGCAGACATTGGTATTGTCTACTGCATATATTTATGAAATTAAGTCCTTAAGCCCCGGTCACATAGGGCCCAGGAAGCAACGCGATTCAACACGACCATTTGTTTGTAGGCAGCTAACTGTGAACTGACAAAGAGTCGTGTTGAATCGTGTTGCTTCCGGGGTCCTATGTGACCGAGGCTTTAGGATACTTGTGGTTGGTGTTGTATGGGCACATCTCCTCTATAAAAATAATCGTGGGCTCTGTTTTACATACATCATGTCTTCTTCAGACACAACTGGTATTCTGAACTTGGAGGTACACTGTAAGCCTCTTATTTTTCTTCTCCATCTTCTTCTTTCTCCTCTTGTTTCACTGGGACCAGAAATTAGTAGTGATAACTGCATATTATCATGATATTCATCTCTCTGGAATATCAATGCTTCAAGGGCATATTAAGCAAGGTGAAAATGGATTAGAGCAATAATGAATCTATGATTCAGCTATTTGGCTAATTGTATTCTAATTGCATGTATTTCATAAATGCAGGGGTGTGAGAGTTCAGATTTTACTCTGAAGTCTGATTTTTGGGACTTGGTTGAAAGCCCTTTTTTGAGGTGTTTTCAATACAAATTCAATGAAAAGAGTGATATTTTTTAAGCATTTCATATTTTCATATTTTTCATATTTTTCATATTTAAAAAAAAAAGATGCTCTCACACCCCTGTAAATGTTCCATAACACTTTAATTAGAGACATGATCAAAGAAAAAATTTGTAATCATATATCCTTATCTTTTTCATTGCAGTTTATACTATGTTTGCCTTATCCGAGTATGTGGTTGTCATGACGAACATATTCTTCCACATCACGATATCNTGCTCAGGAAAGGCGCATTCTCTATAAAAAGCTTGGGCTCTGTTTTACAAACATAGTGGCATTTTTATGTGCCATATACTTCTTCTTCAGACACAACTGGTTCTGTGAACCGGGAGGTAAGCATCTTAAAAGGAGAGTCTACCCCAAAAATAATTTATTAACAGAAGCATAAAAAAATTGGTGAGTAAAACAAAAAAAAGTTATTAGTTTTTAAAGATTTGAACAAATGGGCAAATCAATGGAAATTTTCAGAGATGTTGCCAATTTGATGACATCACGGGTGCACAACTAACCAAAAGTTTCTTTCCATTTATGGTGCAAAAATTCATCGTTTCTTCAGAAAGATACAAAATTTGCAATAATGTAATTATGCAAATATAGGATCCACATATCTATAATGAAGATATCATATAGTTAAGGTTTTGAGGAAATCATAGTTTTGGAGAAAAAGTAACGTATCACAACATTGATATGAATATGATAAATAGTCAGTTGTGCACATGTGACGTCATCAGTTGCCAATTTGTCTAAATATCAAAACATTCCTAACCTTCATATTAATTGTCCGATTTTGCTCAAACTTTTTTTTCTGCTAATCTGATTTTTGTGCTCCTGTTGAATATTTTTTTTAACATGGGACATTGGGGTAAGAAAAGAGGGCGACATTCCACGAATAGGTCATGATGCCCCCGTTTAATTTTAACCTTGGTGCAGGGGAGCAATAAATAGCTCTTCTAGAGGCTCTCAAGGAGAGTTTTAGGGGAGCTAAATTGGGTCTTTGTGTAGTGAAATCGTTTAGGAGTAAACTGGGGTGACACCCTAAGAGTCACACCAGGAGGCCATTTCATGAAACTTTGTCAGCAACAAAATCAGTCAGTGGAGACAAATTCAGTGAAATCCTTAATTTTGATTGGATTTTAAAACCACTGCGGCTGACTGTTGTTATAGTAACTGTTGGAAAATCTGCTCTTGTCACACTGACCAATTTTTATGAAATGTCCCCCTGAGTTACCCTTGTCTAAATGGGGAAGTATAACAGGGATGATCTGGAGTGTCACCCCAGACATAACATTTCAAAGAGACCGGGTACCTGAATGAGCGTTGCTTCACCAAATCTTTCTTAAAGTTACGCATGACTCTAAGATCGACTGGTATTAATTCTTGCACTGAATGCGCGTACTATTATGCATTTGTATGCACAAGAAGGGGTACCAGTCGATCTTAAAGTTGTTCTTAAAGTCTTTCGTATCTTGCTGAAACACCGCCCTGGATGACGCCCCAACGCCCTTAATCTGTAAAAGTGCTCTGTAAAAGCGGGGCCTTGTTATTTTCCTTGTTCTTCCTCCACTTTTATAAGCTGACACTAGTATTGTCTACTGCACATATTTATGAAATTAGTCCTTAAGCCCCAGTCACATCGGGCCCCGGAAGCAACACGACTCTTTGTTCTGAGGCGTTTAGTTATGAATTAACAAAGAGTCCCGTTGAATTGTGTTGCTTCCGGGTGTCTATGTGACAGGGGCCTGAGCAGACATTAGTATTGTCTACTGCACATATTTATGAAATTTAGTTTTGGGGGATATTGGTGTTTGGTGTTGTACGGCCACATCCTCTTTAAAAAAAAAGCTTCGGCTCTGTTTTACACACATATCTTCTTCAGACAGAACTGGTATTCTGAACTTGGAGGTACACTGTAAGCCTCTTCTTTTTCTTCTCCATCTTCTTCTTCTTCCTCCTCTTGTTTCACCGGGACCAATAATAAGTAGTGATACCTGCACATAATGATTTTCAGCTCTCTGGGGTATCTATGCTTTAAGGGCATCATAAGCAAGGTGGCGAGGGATGTAGTGCAATAATGATTCTGTAATTCAGCCCTTTGGCTAATTGCTTTCTCATTACTTATCTCAAAAATATTCCATAACACTTGACAACTCTGTAGGAAGAAGAGACATTGCAGCCTTGTTTTTTTAATAATCTTTAATCATTATCTTTTTTCATTGCAGTTTATACTATGTTTGCCTTATCCGAGTATGTGGTTGTCATGACGAACATATTCTTCCACATCACGATATCATCATACTTTGCAGACANCATATATTACTGATAATTTGTACAACTAGTTATGCCATATTGTTAATTTTATATATTTTCGCTAATAGTCTATGCATTTATGTATTGTATACCATGTATTAATTATGTTTGTTAAGCGCATAGGGACGTCTCTACGTATTTTGCGCTATATAAAAATATCATTATTATTATTATTATAATGCCAAAATTACCCAAATGCATTTTCGCTTAACCTTAAAATAATTGACATGTTTTTGGATGAATTAAACATAGTATACATAGTGTACTGTTTTTAGTTTTGTGAGGTAAATATACCTGTTTATTCTTTATGTAAGTATAAACATCTAAGTTTAAAATTTTAACTTTATAAGATCAACCTCATGTAAGGAAATATCTTTCATCATCTGTTACCATACTTTTGCAATATTGATATTTTGTTTTATTGTAATTTTTAATGTATCATTATGTGTGAAAGAGTGTGGGAATGAATGTATACATACAGAAATCATTGCATATAAAACACTAACTGGATAACATAATTCTTTTTACCGTACCAGCTCTGAAATCAATTGTTATGCTGCAAAAGAAAAAGGACAGAGTTCTTCCAGACTGAAGCATCAGATAGCTGAATATATGGATCTAATTTTCAGTGTAGATCAGAAATTCCAATTCAGAATGGCAGATTTGTCGAAAGACAAAACTGATATGTATTGGTATCAGGTATGTACGTATGAATTCAATGTTGAAAGGTACCAAGACATATTTGTTTGTTAAGTGTAGTATTTAAATAATACAGATAGATAATGTAACAGATAGCTGAAAATATGGATCTAATTTTCAGTTTTGATTTGAAAATTCCAACTCAAAATGGCAGATGTGTTGAAAGACAAAAATTGATGTGTATTAAGGTAAGCATGTATAAATCTAGCTTCAAAAGATTCCAATAGATATTTGGTTTGTTATGTGTATTATTTAAAAACGATACAGAGAGACAATGTAACAGATAGCTGAATATGGAATATATGGATCTAATTTCCAGTGTAGGTGTGACTGATAAAAATGGCTGATAATGTTTCAATCGACACAAATTGATATTTACTACTACCAGGAATGCGTTTATGAATTTAATGTCAAAAGGTACCAAGAGATATTTGGTTGTTATGCACAGTATTTGAAACTATACAGACCGAAATGCATCAGAAAGCTGAATACAGTATATATTGATCTAATTTTCAGTCAATGTTTGATATTTCATCACAATGGCCGATGATGTTTCAGTCAAGAAAAAGTAAACTAAAAAAATTAATATTTACTATTACCAGGAATGTATGTATGAAATAATGACAGAAGGTACATTTGGTATGTTATGTGTATGGTTAAGCACAGCAGAGAAAGATACCGTGGGCCTGTTTTCCCACAGGAATCCTACAGGAAAACAGTTAAACATTAGCTTTCATGAAGTTAACAAAAAATTGCTATATGTATTTTAACACATTGGCTACTGAATTCTATTATTTCCATAGACTTTGTGCAGAGATAACCCCATTCTGGTTGTCCCTTTTGGGCCAGTGGCAATTTTATTTACTTGCCCGACAGCTTAATTTTGTTGCCCCGGGCATGCACGCAAGTGGGTTTGTAGCGCCCTGAAAATGCCCCAATTTCCCCACGATTCGCCATGATTCTGAATCTAGTTGAGTCCTCTGTAAACCGATCATGCATCCCTCTTTGCTCAGGGACAGTTGAGCAGGCCTTTATTTTATGCTGCCTTTATTTCAGAGTCGCCAAAGCTTTCATCTTATTTTAATATGTTTAATAAGATTAGGAATAGATGCATGTTATCTCCAATATATGGAGTATATAGTTCCTCTTACTTCTTTCTCTCTTTCCATGTTTCCATGTTTCAAGCGCTTAGGGACTTTCGCATGATTGTGTTATGCGCTATATAAAAGTGTTTCATTATTATTATTATTATGCTACATTAGATAAATTTTTATTTCTGAATGTGAATTGGACCAATTTACGTTAATGCAAAAGTCATTAAAGGCTGAAACAGAGGCTAATACTTGTTGGACACATGGGGCAAAGGTGAGAAAAAAATGAATGGAGAGAGAGAAAGAGAGAGAGATATGCTGTAGAAAGAAGTACATTATTTATCAGATATTTTAGTTGCTAAGAATTTAGCTTTCAAATGTGAATTGAACCAAGCCACTTTTGTAAGAAAATCATGAAAGGCTGTATAAACAGAGGCTGAAAATTATGGGACGAGCAAGAGCAAGAGAGAGAAAGAGAGAGAGAGAGAGAGAGAGAGAGGGGAGACGTAGATAGAATAAGGGAATAAATGTTTCTAGAGAAGCTAGAGACAAGGAGACAGATACAATATGATGTTTGTAATGTACATGTAGTTTTACTTCCAGTATTTCCCCTGAAACTTAAAATAGTACAGAAGAAAAATATTGTGTGCTTTGTTTTTAGTGTGCTAAGTTGTCTGATTGTGTAGCTCTATATGCAAGCATGAATAATATTCCTTGCCAAAGTGACAGTGAAATGTTTTGTAATTGTCTCACAATCAATGAAAGAATAGATATGTTTTTTTTATATAAGCATTGTATTTATTATTATTATATTGTGTTTTAGTATGCAATATTCTATATATATTTATGCATAAGTTAATTATAATCCAATATATGCTTGTTTTTTTTTTATCAATGGTAAAAATTGATTGCAAAACATATTGGTGAGAGATCAAGGGCCTGTAACATAAAGAGATACAATTAATTTTGCAATTAATCGTATCTCTATGATACATGTTTGCCATAGAATTACATATCAATATTTATCATAAGTTTGATTGCATTTTCATGTTACAGGTCCCTGTTCCTGTAATATAAAGGGTTGTGATGAAAGGGGAACTTTGCCCAGACATTGATGCACTCTAGGTGGATGAGGAAAAATACAATGATCAAACTGTGAAAACTTGAGCAAAATCAAACAATCCATTCAAAAGTTATGAATTCTCAAAGTTTTGACTTAAACCCCTCATGGGCTCCTTAAATTGGCAACGTACAGGCACAAAATGGCTGCCAACATGGAGAACTCTCCGTTCACTTTGTACACAGAATTTCATATTTTCTTCTTTTTCTAGAAAAGTAGAAAATAAATCAACAAAATTCATTTCAAAATGCATGCAGAATCAAAATGTCCATATCATACTTGAATAAAAAAAAAAGTACAATTTTGTCTACTTTTCTAGAAAAAGAAGAAAATGTGGAATTCTGTGTACAAAGTGAATGGAGAGATCTCCATGTTTTCAGCCACTTTGTGCCTGTACGTTGCCAATTTGAGGAGCCCATGAGGGGTGTGAATCAAAACTTTGAAAATTCATAACTTTTGAATGGATTGTCGGATTTTGCTCAAATTTTCAGATTGATCATTGTATTTTTCTTCATCCACTGAGCGCACATCAATGTCTGGATGAAGTTCCCCTTTAATCGCTAATAGAAATGACCAATCATGATATTTCTTGCATGTGCATTTTGTCCAATATTCTGATCACCATCTAACGAGATTGCCCCTGAAAATTAGTGATTGATCGAGACCTTTATATTACGGAGCTCGGTGTGTGATTTCTTTTTATAAGGTCTACATCCAAATCTAACAAAGACTTCTCAAGATATTTTAGACTTACAAATATTTAATTCTTTTTTGTTAAATATGAGTTAATCATATTTTTAGGGTATTATGCATTTAGTATTCTTGCCAGAATCTTAATAAGATTCAATAATCATGCGCTGAAATTTTCCAAAAGACATTGCAATAGTTCATCAAAATGGCTTAATATCAGGTTTTGGATTTGTAATTTAAATGATGAATATTTATAGATGTTGGAGTATCTTAGATATCTGTTATTCATTGAAATAAATGGTTACATGCACGGTAATTGATGGGGAGTAAATTTGGGCTGAAATTCTCCTTTTAATCCTAATGATAAAAGTACATGTATGTTATTATTGGAAATTAGAAAAATGTAAACAATTATCAATTCTCGCTATCACCAAAACGCATTAAGTCCCTGAATGCCATGGTTAACCTCTACATGTAGTTACGATGTATTGTGGGACAGCTAGGGGACCAAATTTATTTCCGGTTGCCATAGTTTCGGCTCACAGCATTTGGAATATTCTGATTTCTTTGAGCTGAGGCTTCATCCACTCGTCCATATTTTTTTACTTTCATAGTTTCTGATTTATCGTCTTGATTTCAATGTGAATATTGTTTGAGTTTTCATTTTCTTCTGTTTTCTATCTACAATGTTGTAATCTTGATTATCAGGTATGGTTATGAAACTCCCACTGTTAGCCAAAGTTTCATCCACTTTGTCCATATCCTTTACTTTCATAGTTATTTACATGTATTTCTTGCCTTTGATTTGAGTGTGAATACTGTTTGAATTTTCATTTAATTTCTGCACTCTAACTAATCCTAATTATCCGCTTCGGATGCAAAACTACCATGTAACAATATCCACAGACCCTAACATCACAGCGCAGTAGAGTATATCCATATAGTATCTGCGCTATATAAATTATCTAATTATCTAATTATTATGTACTGGAAGGCTCGAAACCCAGAAGTGGAAAAAGGTTATCTCATGGGTAAAAGCCACATCTGTGTACTTTTGTGTATTGGTGATATAGAGAATTGAGTTGTGAAGATTTATACAGTATTCATTTCAAGATATTCTGTAGACTAATCATGGATTGAAATTTTTTAGCTTTGCTATAGTTAATCAAAATGCTGAAATCATGTTTTTAAGGTTATGACCAACATTCAAAAGAGCAACTCCTGATTAAATATCAGGTGGAAATGTGCTTTGTTTTAGTGATGTGTATGATATAAACTTATGTACTCTGATTAATTTAAAAGAAAATTTTCAGAAAAAGTTTGCAAAAATGTATATATCCTCTAATTTGAAAATTCTCTTATGCATGGTAAAATTGACATGTAATTTAGAAACCAAAGCATAATTTTTGTAGTGTTTTTTTTTAAATGTGTGAATGTTTGTTGTTTTCTTAGCACCCCACCAACTCAGTATTATACCTATAGAGAACAACTACTGTTTATATAGAATAATCATGTAAAAATGTAATTGTTTGGTGTGGTGAAATATTTATACATGTACTGCAAGATGTGTGCTGTTCTGATAAAGGACAATTTTGTTTAAAAATAGAAATGAAATGATTTTGATTGGTGTTGCCAACTGGTATGCATGTACAAGATTGCTGCAGGACATAGAGAAAGTCCTGACCTAGCAGTAATTACATAGGCATACAAATACAATATAATACTCGTGTTTGTTTCAAGGAGATTGTGATTTTGATGATTTCATGTGTAGTGTCCCCTTATTTGTGTGCTGATTGATAAAACAATTTACTGATGAAATTATAGTGATCTACGCCTATGAACTCTTGAGGCTTATCAAAGGGAGGTAGCGTTAGTAGAATGGGGATACTTGCAAGTCGAAAGGACCACTTTTCAAGTAATAATGTATGTACAGTGGGACCTCTTTCTAGCAAGGCCCTAGAACAGAAAACAAGCTATGCAAAGATACATCTAGAACACTGGGAGGTGTTTCACCAAGATAAGAAAGACTTTACNATAGAACAATTTACTCCGGGCTAAAGCCAGGGTAATAATGCTGCAATTGTAGAGCGCTTAGAGAATTCTTCATAAAGAGTTGATAAGCGCTATATAAAAGCCGTTCATTATTATTATTATATTACTGATGGAATTATAGTGATCTACGCCTATCTTGAGGCTTATCAAAAGGAAGTAGCGTTAGTAGAATGGGGATACTTGCAAGTCAAAAGGACCACTTTTCAAGTAATAATGTATGTACAATGGGACCTCTTTCTAGCAAGGCCCTAGAACAGAAAACAAGCTATGCAAAGATACATCTAGAACACTGGGAGGTGTTTCACCAAGATAAGAAAGACTTTACGCACGACTTTACGTTTGACTGGTATCCCTTCTTGCGCTTAATGCGCGTAATGATGTGAACCATTACGAGCAAGAAGGGATACCAGTCGATCTTAAAGTTGTGCGTAAAGTCTTTATCTTGGTGAAACACCTCCCAGGTCACCTAATTTTTTAAAAATCTTGTCTGTATTTTTGAGCTTTTGGAGTTAAAAATCCCATAAGAATTATGAAGGTTTGGGACCAGTCCAGAAAATTCACCATGTTAGAAAATCAGTTTTCTGTATCTAACCTGGTGATAAAGGGGTCCCACTTTTTTCTTTTAATTTATTAATAGCCGTCCATATTCCATGGATATTTTGACTTTCAGTCATCATGACTATTTTTTTATTGACTAGTTATCCCTATGAAATCAAATTAACTTTAATTAAGAGTCTTTAAGCGCAGTAGAATATATTAATATAGTTTCTGCGCTATATAAGTATTATTATTATTATTATTATTATTATAAAAAACTTGTAGAAAATGATTTACTTCAAAATATTTTCTGTTATGAATATGATTTTTAATGTATATTATTAGTTTAAAGGATAGTGCAATTTAAGTGGAAAATTAAATAAAAACTTGCCATTTTATGCCAAAATATTATTCAGAAGGAAAACAAAGTTACCGTTCAGCTGTGGGTGATACATAAATAAATGCTTGAAATATATCTAATTCTCCAGCTTATTATAGAAGTATTATATAATTTTGTTAAGAATTCCATATACTCCACTATATATTTATACCCATATGGCTCTAAAATAAGTAATTTGTTTTATAAGCTTGTTTGTAAAGTGTTGTAACCAAAGGAATTGAAAGGTTCAATAATCGATAGTGCTGAATATTGATAAATGATTTTATGAACCAGAGTACAAAATTTGTCTGTTTTCTCATTTTGTTTTCAAATTCCCTATCAAGAAATCACATATAACTTGATATTAGTTTAAAGGTCATTCCGAGTGTTTAGGTAAAGCCCCGGTCACATAGGACCCCGGAAGCAACACGATTCACCCCGACTTGTTGTTCTGAGGCATGTAACTGTGAATTAACAAAGAGTCAGGGTGAATCGTGTTGCTTCCAGGATCCTATGTGACTGGGCTTTAATGTTTTTAAATCATGAACAGTCAACTCTGCCTAAGTTGAACACCTTTCTGTCTTGAATAATCGCCCATGTCATAGTCATTTTGTGGAAAAATCTGCAAGGAATGCACTATTTCCTCCTTGTAAGTCAAAATTATCTTATCAAAGTCAAACAATTTTATGACCCCAAGACTTCACTGTGAGCAGAAGGAACAATGGATTTTGGACACAGTAAACAACTTCATTCAAACAGTCACAATAGCTAGCTAGATACACACAAACGAAAGTCCCAGATGCGACTCTAATTCAACATTTTCCCTCAGAATAAAGAGAATGGAAATTTCTCTTGTGCCAATCTAGCTATTGGTAAAGCTTGAATGAAGGTTGTTTACTTTGTCCCAGGCCTTTGTCCCTTCTGCTCACTGTGAATTCTACTTGGGCAGAGTTACCTTTGCATACTTTTCTTGCAGTCCACATCACAGAATTATGCAGAATCAATTGATATTGACATTATACATATTTGCATTATATGCAACTTTTAATAACACTATTCCACCATTAACAATGAGCATGTAATACACATAGGCATGTATACATCATTTGACAATGCAAACTCATTTAGACAGCTGTCATACATTGCTTTGATGACGTCATTATCATCAATGCATACAATATAGAGTTTTTGATTTCATTTGTCACAGTAACAGTCGACCAGGGGCCGATTGCTCGAAAATTGTCTTAGCTATCCTCTTCCTGCTTAGACGTCTCGACCTCTTGTGCCATCCTCATAACATAGACATTAGAGTCTTAGGGGGGTGTTGCTCAAAATCAACTGCAGATCAACTGCAACTTTATAAACTGTAACGCGCATTTTCATTCGCGCGCGATATGCGCATTTAACAAGATGCACATGAAACAATGATTTTGATTGGCGCGTTCCGATCAACTGCAACTTGCGATCAATTGCAACTTTTGAGCAACAACCCCCTAAAGTCTTAGATTAGAGTCAATACGTCTATGTTAAGAGGGGGGCACAAGAACTTTAACTGCCTTAGCATGAAGAGCATAACTAAGACTATTTCGTGCAATTGGCCCCTGAAGTAAAGGCCAACCAATGTCAACACGTCAACTGCTCTCGTTTGCTTACTCCCAAAATCAGTTTTGATTTTTTTTTTTAAATAGTCCACTAGTTCCAGATGACATCAAAATGGCATGCACACAAGAGGCACGCGCGCTCATCTATGGGCTCGTTGCAGATCAGTGAGCGAACAGGAAATCAAGAAATGCTTGTCACAGATTGGGAGGGCTCGTCACAGATTAATCAGAGCTGTGACGTAACAATGCGCAGCTGCGTGCAAAATGTGACATGTACTTCCTGTCCATTGTGACTATGACAAATGAAATCGAAAACCCCATAATGTATTCACATGGCAGGAAACTAACTAAATATAAAAATATAAACAGATACCTTTCATCATCAAATATTTGTTACTTTTGAAAAGAAAGTAATAAGAAAAATCATACACAGATGTACTATTTAAACTGTGACCAATGGAGCTTATTAAAAGAAAAGCTACCTACAATCATGATTTCTTGTTGTTTTTTATGTTTTATAGTGCTTCATGAAATTCCTTAAGCAAGAAATTTATCCTCAACATTAGCAACTGCATCAACATAGACAATTCTTTCTTCTTATTGGACAAACCACACTTCTGATACATTGTGCAATGTACTAGTTATTACCAGTTCAACTGAAACATTCTTTGACAGAATGATGATCCACATAATTCTGCATGCCTTCATGTAGATTCAATAATGTTTGCAATTTTACACATTTCTATCAATTTGAAAACAATATGCTTTTGCTATAATGCACAGCTTACTACATGTTTATACGTGTAGTTATGTGACCAACTGGTTAGCATTGGACAGAAGTTCAGATTTAAATAATGCTGCTGTCTGCACATTTTCCATGACAGAGCAGGCCTTTGTGTTATGCATCGATGACATCTTTAAGCCCTGGTCACATAGGACCCCGGAAGCAACACGATTCACCCCGACTCGTTGTTCTGGGGCAGTTAACTGTGAATTAACAAAGAGTCGGGGTGAATCGTGTTGCTTCCGGGGTCCTATGTGACCAGGGCTTTATCATTCAGGTACAATACAGCTTTGATATAATGCACAAGTTTCACAAGTTTATATATGAAATGACGTAACTGACTGGTTGATATTTTATAGAACTACAGAATCAGATAATATCGCTGTCTGCACATTTCACTAGACAGAGCCTGTCTTTACATTGACTGTATTGTATATCTCAACGTATTTGATTCACTTGATCAACTTGGATACAATACGTATTTGATAGAATGCATAAGTTATTGAGACCAAATGGATTATATTTTTACTTCATGCTATGATTTCCTATACGTACGTTAAATGTCCCTCACAAAGCAGAAGAACAAATATGATTTTGATATAATGCACAAGATATTAATATTATCAGTTTACTGTACGAGCCTAAACACCAACATTACATGTACATGTATTTAAATTCAAACCATCACTTCTATTTATTAGTGGCAATCAACTTTACATACCAGGTGCCTGTAACAATAAAGAGATACCATAAATTGAAAATCAATTGTCATCTATGCTACCCGTTTCGCCATAGACTTACAAGTAATATTCATCATAAGTTTGATTGCATATTTTATGTTATAGGCCCCTGTTATGATTGGCATGTATACACGGAAAGTTAATTTTTAATTCTTAATTCATAATTCTCATTATGGCACAACTTAATACCCTTAATTCTCACATGAAATTTACATCAGACAATCATTAAACCTGTACTACCCTTATCATATTACTTTAATATGGTTTCCTCTAACAGTAAGTCACAACCATTAGTGCATTTCTGCATTGTGTGACCAAGGAGGTGTTGTTCGAAAAGTGCAATTGATCGCAAGTTGCAATTGATCACAATCATTGTTTCATGAGCGTCTTGTAAGAAGTGCATGCAATGCGCGAACCAAAATATGCATTACCACTTGCAACTGATTTGTAGTTGATTTGCAATCGATCGCAACTTTCTAGCAACACACCCCTAAAACCTACTATTGTATAGTGAGATGGACATCATAACTTTGCACTTGACTTTAAACACCCACATAAATTCGTTATAATNTGACAGAGCAGGCCTTTGTGTTTATGCATCGATGACATCTTTAAGCCCTGGTCACATAGGACCCCGGAAGCAACACGATTCACCCCGACTCGTTGTTCTGGGGCAGTTAACTGTGAATTAACAAAGAGTCGGGGTGAATCGTGTTGCTTCCGGGGTCCTATGTGACCAGGGCTTTATCATTCAGGTACAATACAGCTTTGATATAATGCACAAGTTTCACAAGTTTATATATGAAATGACGTAACTGACTGGTTGATATTTTATAGAACTACAGAATCAGATAATATCGCTGTCTGCACATTTCACTAGACGGAGCCTGCCTTTACATTGACTGTATTGTATACATACTTCTCCACGTATTTGATTCACTTGATCAACTTGGATACAATTTGTATTTGATAGAATGCATAAGTTATCACATCTTTATTAAAACCAACTGGATTATATTTTGACTTCATGCTATGATTTCCTAAACGTAGGTTAATTGGCCCTCACAAAGCAGAAAAAACAGACATAATTTGATTTTGATACAATGCACAAGTTTTTAATATTAGACTATAAGTTTACTGCACGAGCCTAAACACCAACGCTGCATGTATTTTAATTCAGACAATCACTTATAATTAGTGGCAATCAACTTTACATACCAGGGGCCTGTAACACTAAAGAGATACAATAAATTGAAAATTAGTTGAATATCTATGCTACACATTTTGCCATAGACCTACAAGTAATATTCATCATAAGTTTGGTTGCATCTTTTATGTTACAGACCCCTGCTATAATTAGCATTCATATATGGATACTTAATTTTCAATTCTCAATTCTTATTATGGCACAGATTAATACCCTTAATCCTCACATCAACTTGACACCAGACAATCGTTAAACCTGTACTACCCTTATCATATTACTTTAATATGGTTTCCTCTAACAGTAAGTCAGAACCGTTAGTACATTTCCACATTGTGTGACTAAGGGGGTGTTGTTCGAAAATTGCAATTGATTGCAAGTTGCAACTGATCACAATCATTGTTTCATGAGCATCTTGTTTGTTCAAAGCGCATTCCATGCGCAAATAGAAATGCATTTAGAATTTGCAGTTGATTTGCAATCAATTGCAACTTTCTAGCAACACACCCCTAAAACCTACTATTGTATAGTGAGATGGACATCATAACTTTGCACTTGACTTTAAACACCCACATAAATTCGTTATAATAGCAATACAGTCATAACTTCGATGCACAAAATAGGGTTAGAAATCGTCTGATTAAAACACTAACTGCATATATTAAAACCAACCAAGGAAAGCTCAGAATATACCCTCTTTGGCCTTTTTTCCAGACACACATTGTACAAGTTCCAATTTCAGAATATAATAGCTTTCAGCTAATAGAGTAGCACGAGAAACAACATCCACAAAGTCAACATGTAGGGATACCAATTCCAGGCCTCCATCTCTTTCAGACAAAAAGTGCTGAAAACTTTTGCCCAAACGGAGGGGAAAACATTTCCTATAAGAATAGGACTGTGCACTTTAGCAAACTTTTATGAGAATATGAGTCTGGATTGACCAAAAATTGTTCTTCCCTCACAATTCAAAAATGAAAACGTCTACCACAAAGAGTACCGTACATATGTACACCACAATTGGATAATGGATCTAATCAACTAAGGATTTGCATGAGGTTTTCCCTAAATCACTCAAGCAACAGGATACTTGTTTTTTTTTAACCCTTTCTGTGTTGTATTAATTCTGAAGGTATAGATTACATAGCCCTAAGCACCAGCTTAGGCACGGCAAACAATGTGTGTGCAAAAATGCGAACAAACTACAATGTATCTGCTTTAAAAACGGTCAGAAAGAGATTGGCATCCCAACATTGGTTTGAGGCAAAAATGGCTATCACAAGCCGTAGCACATAGAAGACATTTTACCAACTTTGCAGAGTTGACAGACTAACGAACAACATATGATATCAGCCACTGCTGCGCACATCGTTGTCGAAGGACAGAATCGTAGGACCGTGTCAGGACAGCTCTCTCTGGGACAATTTACAATGGACATCTAACAACAATTCTCTCGGGGGAAATTAATTTGGAGGTCAACGCTCCCCAAGGCACAACTGCTCCTGAAGGTGATTCCACTATAAGGACAATCCTACAAGAGCATAACTCCCAATGGGATTTGTCCTCCGGGGAATCGTTCTCAGGAGGGGTTTTCCTCCAGGAGATTACTCTTCAGGGGAAGTTGTCCTCCGGAGGAATCATCAAGGAGAGTTACCCTCTGGAGGAGTAGACGTCTATTGGAGTTGTCCTATGGGGTAGTTACCTCTAAGGGGAAGTCAATCTTCTGACAGGCCAACATCCAGGGAGTAGTCATCTCAGACAGTCAACCTCTGTGGAAGTAGTCCTCTAGGGGACATTTCCTCCAGGGCAGTTATCTTCTAGGGGAAAGTTGATCTCTGGAGGGTACTCTTCTGGGGGAGTAGTCATCGAGGAGTGTCAACCTCAGGGGGAGTAGTCATCTAGGGGAAATGACATACAAGGGAACAATCCTCTCAGAGAGTCGACCTCTGGGGGAGTAGTCATCTAGGAGCTAACCTCTGAGGGAATAGTCCTCTAAGAGAGTCAACCACTGGGGGAGAAGTCCATCAGGGAGAGTTTACCTCTGGGGTAATGGTCATCTAGGGGAATTGACATCCAGGGAAGTAGTCCGCTCAGAGAGCCGATTCCTGGGGGAGTGGTAATCTAGGAGAGTTGACTTGTGGGGGAGTGATCCTCCAGAGGTGTGTTTCTTTAATGCAGTTGTCTTCTATAGGAAAGTAGATCTCCGGAAGGTAGTCTTCTCGAGGAGTTGTCCAATATGAATTGTCGCCAAGAGTTGTCCTGAGGGGAACGGTCCAAGGAATGGTCCCAGGACCTAGCGGGCAGATGATATTTAACTGTCGTTGCCTGATAGTGCCATGATGGTGAAGCGGACTTGGGTGGGGTCTCGACTCATGAACTTCTGGCAAACCTTGGCGGCAGACTGTATGTGGAAAATAAGAATTGACATTTCATTCAAAGATATTGTTGAATTTAAGGAGTATTACTAATATCATATTGATAAAATCTGCCATACACTTATCCAAATTTCAACATCTGGCTCATTTTAGCTCATTTTGATTAAGTAACATCCCTTTTATAATTTACATATTAATTTTTCAGTACAAGTTTTAATTATCAGAATAGCTGGGGCTGCCCCGACAGAGCCACTTTGGTTTTTATAGCATTTCCCATTTCATTTTCGTTATTAATGTTATTTACGTACTGCATATGTTGTCCCCCTATCTTTCATCCTACTTTTTTCCTCTTCAATTTACTGTCTTGTTGATTGTTTATATGTATTTTATTGTACTTATTTTGTTTATGTGTTGTATTTCAACGAAATTGAATATAAACGCATTTGAATTACATTTGAACTGGCTCCGTGTGAGCCTTTGAAGACGCTATCCTCTATTGGTCACTGGTCATAAATATAGGGGTCAATTTAATTCGTCAATCATAGTCGACCGGAAGGAAAGGTCAACCAATATCAACACGTCCACTGTTCTCGTTAATTCACTCCCAAAATCAGTTTCCTTTCAGTTGACAAGTTCAAGATGACCAGGCGCGCACCGTGGGGGGGGGGGGGGCTTTGGGGGCGCTAGCCCCCCGGGACAGAGCTAGGGGGGCGCCAAAATTTGGTGACCAAAAGCGCTTATAAGGGGGCGCCAAATTTGAAATGAGTACCTTTTTTTTTTTTTCTTTTTTTTTGCTTGCTTGTCAGCTCAGCCGGGATTGGCGGGGGCGCCAAAATTTGTGCTCAGCCCCCCGGGGGGCGTCAAATTTGAGGTGATGACCTTTTTTTTTTTTTTGATGTGTAGACACAATTGCATCTACACAAGAGACACACACTCGTCCATTAGCTCGAGAAATGATTATTACAGATTGGGTAGTGGATGAGAGGGCTCGTCATGGCTGCAACGTAACAATGCACAAATGTGACATATACTTCCAGTTGATTGTATAAACTGTGACTCACGAATGAAATGAAATTAAAATCTACATAATAAAGGCTACAAATGACGTTAACGTAATATTCATCAATATATACATCTTCAAGAAGCATTCCCAGACAACCAATTCTTTTAATAGGCTTCGAAATAAGGTTAAATGAAGAGATAATTACGATTCTTGTGACCATCTAGTTTATTCACACAGGCATCCTTCTCTCTAAAGGCCATGAAGATAATGTTAACTGAACCAAGCACGATATACCTTCAGGAAACCTCCTTAGACATGTCAATTCTCCCCCATAAATGCTACAAAATAATAAAAGAACAGTCACATACCTTCAAAAATCCATCCTGCACTGGTCCATGGTTGATTGGGAACTTCTTATTACCATCGAGTTCATACACACGTAGCCGACCTTCTCTAAAAGGCCATTAAATTAGACTCTGAGCACTACGTATATACCTTCAAGAAACCTTCTTAGACATGTTCATTCTCCTCCATAACTGCTACAAAATAACAAAGTCATTCACATACCTTCAAAAAGCTCTCCTGGACCGGTCCATGATTGATTGGGAATTTCTTGTTTCCATCTAGTTCATACACACAGCCTTCCTTCTCTATAAAAAGGCCATTAAAATAGATCCATACGTAAATATATTCAGGAAACCTTCCTAGACGTGCCCATTATTCTCTATATATGTTACAAAATGGTAAAAGAACAGTGTCACACCTTCAAAAATCCATCCTGCACTGGTCCATGGTTGATTGGGAATTTCTTGTTACCATCTAGTTCATACACGCAGCCTTCCTTCTCTATAAATGCAATGAAGTGTGGACAGACCTCTTCTGTTGCTTCTGGTGCCTGCAAAAAGAAAATTGAAAAAGAAAAACTTCATGAGTTGTATCGTGTGAAGTCAGAATTTTGGGGTGCTTGATTTCACAATAAAGCTCAGAACATTGGATTCAGCCCAGTAATCCTACTGTGATCTATCATTCTTAGGGGGTGCTGCTCAAAATCAACTGCAAATTACCTGCAACTTTGCAAATAGTAACGCACATTTTCATTCACATACGATATGTGCATTTAACAAGATGTGCATGAAACAATGATTTTGATTGGAACGTTCCATTCAACTGCGACTTGCCATCAATTGCAACTTTTGAACAACATCCCCTTAGCTTTATAGTGATAACAGGTAACCAGAGAATTTTGACTTAAACTGTGTCTCTCACTGATCTTGAATAATCACTCTCTCTCATCGCTCCGTTCCTCAACAACCTTGCAGCTTATGCCCCGGTCACATAGGACCCCGGAAGCAACACAATTCAACACAACTCTTTGTTCGGAGGCAGTTAACTGTGAATTAACAAAGAGTCGCGTTGAATCTTGTTGCTTCCGGGTTCCTACATGTATGTGACCAGGGCATTACCTGCACTGGTCCCCAAACAAAACCTAATTATGGTAATTGAGCCTTTTCTGTAATCGCCTGATGCCTTTGGAATCAATTGCCCTCATATATCCACATTGCCAATTCTATTGAACAACTCCAGACTAAAAAATCAGCTCTTCAATGCATAGTTTACCTCACTCAGCTGTGGGTTGGTCTTCACTATCGAGGTGCACATATTTTCCCCTTAATTTTTTTTTCATTCAATTTTTATCTAATTAGACTATAAAGGGTTTAGTTCGCCAAAAGCCAGGCACTTCGAAACGGCAGTATAAAGCACCATATACATGTTATAATTATCATTATGATTATTGTTATCACTATTTGCAATTAAACTTCTTGATGTCAGTAATCGTCAATCAAGTGGAAGCGTTGCAGCGTAGTGGATATGACTCTTGCCTTTCGACCAGGGCAGTGTTTCACCAAGTCGTTCTTAAAGTTACGCACGACTTTAAGATCGATTGGTATAAATTCTTGTGCTGAATGCGCGTACATTACGAATTATTACCCACAAGAAGGGATACCAGTCGATCTTAAAGCCGTTCTTCAAGTCTTTCTTATCTTGGTGAAACACCGCCCAGATGATGGCAGTTCAAACCCACACATGGCGTTGATTTCCTTCAGGAAGAAATCTGTCTACACCATCCCTCGTCGACTATAACAAATTTTTTAGACGAAACTGGTAAATTCTTCTCAACTAGGTTTTGTACATTCTGCCCTGCCCATTTGGAAGAAAGTTTGACTGGTATCAGATCTTGCGCAAAATGCGCGTACATTACAAATTATTACCCACAAGAAGGGATACCAGTCGATCTTAAAGCCGTTCTTCAAGTCTTTCTTATCTTGGTGAAACACCGCCCAGATGATGTCAGTTCAAACCCACACATGGCGTTGATTTTCTTCAGCAAGAAATCTGTCTACACCATCCCTCGTCGACTATAACAAATTTTTTAGACGAAACTGGTAAATTCTTCTCAACTAGGTTTTGTACAATCTGCCCTGCTCATTTGGAAGAAAGTTTGACTGGTATCAGATCTTGCGCTGAATGCGCGTAATAGTGTGAACAATTATGCGCAATAAAGGATACCAGTCGATTTTAAAGTCGTTCTTAAAGTCTTTCTTATCTTGGTGAAACAACTCCCTGGGTTGTATTTTTTTAAAGAATGCATGTGACTCTACTTATGAGCCCTTTTTTGCACTCAGAGATAACTGCAACGTCGCTGTGTTAGCACCTACGAATGGGTCACTAGTAATGCATTATTATACAATCAGCTTTATGAAACACAACCCACTATAGCCAAATTAGATTACCATACAAACACATACATGTAGGTTGTACCTGCATATGAAAAAAAAAATGAAAGTAATGCGAGCTATACCATTTCCTATCACATGCTCAGGAAAAAATATATCAGGGATTTCAACATTATACACACTTCTGATATTACGTAAAAAATCCCATAAAAGCCCTCTCCCCCAAAAAAATCCAAATATTGGTGTGAACGTTATGTATAAATTCAATGTTAAGAAGTTTATGTCCAACTCTAATATCATATATCATTACATATATCATACTTTGACCAAATTTAGACATTAGGGTACCAATAGCTTTTACCTCAAATTAAAGTATACTTAACCAAACAGACCCATATTAATTTGAAACTGGCTGTCCAAATATGAGCAAGTGAGTATATAACAATGTGGGCTTTATACAAAATGGTTATTGGGCCAAATGTGTATCGGAATTACTGGTCATTGAATAAGTGAGTATTGGACAATAATTGTAATGAAATGATAAATAATGGGAAATGGTTAAAAATGCTTGGAGATAAGATAGTTTCTAAACAATACTCACAGCGTCTAATGACACAATGCTCATCTCTGATATCAGTATCTGAATTATAGGGGGTACCACACAAGTTTATAAATGATTTACCCAGAACTATACGATCGGTTCACGATTTGGCCAACTACCATCATGAGGGTTACATATTTATGTTCCCAATGCGCAAAAATGTATAATACGTATCTATTGGACAATTATGTACAGCTGCCATCGTGGGAGGATGGATCCACCTTCTATCACTATTTTTCATGCAAATTTGCAACATTCAACAAACACTCTTACTGGCAATGAAGATTCAATTTGGTAGCATCTTACAAATCTTGAAATTCTCTAGACCTATATAGGAATTATACATTCAAGTGTTGCCAATTCAAGGAAGAAATCTTGATTGTTTTGGCTCTAAAATAATTCCTGTCCTGAATATGCAAATCCATTGACAACAGGAATTCAACAAACACTCTAATACTGGCAATCAAGAGCAACCTATATAGTAATTAAACATTAAAGTATTGCCAATTCAAGGAAGAAATCGTGATTGTTTTGGCTCTAAAATAATTCCTGTCCTGAATAGGCAAATCCATTGACAACAGGAATTCAACAAACACTCTAATACTGGCAATCAAGAGCAACCTATATAGTAATTAAACATTAAAGTGTTGCCAATTCAAGGAAGAAATAGTGATTGTTTTGGCTCTAAAATAATTCCTGTCCTGAATAGGCAAATCCCTTGACAACAGGAATGGGTTGGTCCATGCACAAGGTCTATGGGAATTACAGAATTCATTAGACAAAGGATTAAAGAGGAACCACGAAGGACTTCACGAATACCAACATATTTTACATCTACAAGAAGGTAACTATGTGGATATGTTGAAGTAACTGTTATATATCAAATTCGATCATGAAAAACAAAAACCTAGTTTTAGGGCTCGTTTTTGCATTTCGGTTTGGGGATCTTTCAAGTTATTTTTTCAAAGAAGGGAGATTTGCAGAAGGAAGCCTCTAGCATAATTTCTGAGGGCAAAATGTTATTCTCAACATGCTTTTAATTATTTTATCTATTTACTTCGGATATCTTTTATGTCCTGTAAAGCTATCCCAAATACTATGATGCCTAACGCTCTTGAAAGCAAGGTGCAAGTGCATTGTTGTCGTAAATCAAATGTTACGCATTCTTTCCTGTGTTTCTTATGCCTTTTACATCTGAGAAAATAATTGCCACACTCCAGCAGTCATGTTGTTACTGTGACATTTCATTTATTGGACATGTCTATTTCCTGAATTTTACAGCCTTTCAAGCAGTGCGTTATGGATGCATAGCTCTATGATGTACACAAAGAAAATTCCTTCCTCTTATTCTGCTGAAAAATGTTCAACAGGAATACAAAGAATCAATCGGGCAAACACTTTCTGTTGTGTGCATATAACCATTTCGAAGGCTTCAGTGGAAGTTGTTTAGTTTGTCTATTTTTCTTCCATTCTGCTCAAGGGCCATTCCACGTTACGTAAGTTACATTTCAGAGAAAAATTTGGATATAAAAGATGTATTTCTGCTCTTAACCAATTGCAAGAGAGGATTTTATTACATTGTGGTAAACCCTTACGACTGACTCTTTAATTTAAGACCAAATTTTGAGCTCTTTTCGCTTGAATTAAGAAGTAACATATCAATAATGGAGCGTTACGTAAGTTACATCACACGAAAAGGGATCATTGACTTCTTTTTTTAATTTTGAAAATCCTGTGAAGTGCTCAGGTCCCATGATACAGTTTCATAAAAAACCAAAAGGGTACACCTTAAGCTATATTATCAGTGAAGATTATGAAAATACTACCATTCATATTTTCGTATGAGCCCATCTCCACCGTTACGTAAGTTACAGTTGAGCGTTACGTAAGTTACGTCGTGTGAAATGTCAGTTTTCTATCCAGGGGTTTTCTTCTCAATTTGTTTCATATGATACGGATATGCTTTTGTTTCATCAAGTTATTGAAAACCCCAATTGTGCACGTCTTCCTGACAACTAGAACATAGCCATTAGGTAGATATTGGGTAGCTGAGGTCTTACTGATGGCTGTGTGAAAGAAATTACAAGAACTGATTTTACTGATGTGTGAAAGGTATAAGTATAGCTATCACCTAGCCAATGTCTTGTTCTTGTACCAAGAATACGTCTGATTTATGCTAAAATCCACCAAAAACTGTCTAAAAGCTACTCAATAATCTTGGATGGCCATCAGAGGGTGGCCACATGGTCTTGTATTTTGGTCGGGTAAAATTTACAAATCAATTCTTAGGAAGGTGGCTGAATTGCATAATGATAGTAATAATTCACCTGATTTGATATATTTTGTGCTTTTCTGCCACATTCAGACAGCTCTGTACAATTACCGGGCCAAAAAATGATAGATATTCCTTAAAACAATACATAGAAAAAACATGTAACTTACGTAACGTTACGTAAGTTACATATTTCTACAGGGAGCCAACGTCTTCGCATTAACTGGGTAAGAAACTACCAAGAAGACTCAGGGAGCTGTTGTTTGCTGATGGCTACCAATTTGTCCAAATGCTGTCAGATATGAACCAGTCATTGGATGGTTAATATGCTCTAATATATTTGGTCTGCGCATTGTTGAAAAAAGGGGGAAAACAGAATTCTAGTAATTTTTCATTGAAATCATATCCTGGGTTTTAATAAGAAAACTTGAAATATATGATTGATTTCTTTTAACTAAAATGTCAGATTTCAACTTAGGAATCAGAAACAAGCTATAAATAAAATATAGAGGGTACAGGTAGATGTATGCTCACAGGCCTATTTTGGAGAGTCGGTCAGGATTGGAGAAACTAATCAATTTGGCAATGACCCCTTGGTATGATGGCAAATATCCATAATAATGATAGAAATGCACCTAATTTAATATATTTTGATAGTTACTCTCACTTCTTAGACAGCTCTGTACAATTGTCTGATCAACACATGATAAACCTTGCTAATTACAAGATTGTAACTTACGTAACAACATCCGTAACTTACGTAACGTTACGTAAGTTACACGTTTTTGGAGTGAGGTTTTCATATGAAGATGTTGCTCATATGGTATAATATTTCCCAATGCTATTTTGCATCATATACTAGCTTTAGAAATGTACCATAAGTAAATTCTATTAGACTAATTTTTGCAAGGAAAAACTTTTAAGGTTTTTTGCGTTACGTAAGTTACATCTTAAGATGAGATTTTTTCACTTTGATTTTTTTCAACAAATTGCATTTTTCCACTCAAAATTTGGTATTATTTCAATTGAAATAACAAAAATGCTCATAAATTAATGTAAAAACAATCAATATTGCAGTCAAATAAATCCTTATATGGTGTTGCCATTGTTTCTTTGAATTTCCAGGATTTTTTGTCCCCTGCACACTGTATACTTTGAAACACAGATTTTCATGTTTCGAGAAGGATATGACAAAAACTGTGTAAAAACACGATTCTATGGGAAGTTATCTTCGAAAAAAGACATATTTGAGCACTTATAGGCCAATTTTATTTTTTTGGGTTCAGGACCACTTGCTGTGGAATGGCCCTCAAAATGTTTTTTATTTTTTGACGGAATCACTTTTCGCACTCCTTTCGCATTTCGTTTGTCAAACCCGCACGTTCCAGGCTTGATAATGCCTTCGTGATTCTTCTTTAAGCATGTTTGGCCTTACCTCTGTTTGTCCCTCTTGAGCACTCTCTCCATGCTCTTGGGCGATTTTCTCGCAGGATTCCAACTTCTTGCCCCTCTCTTCTGGAGTAAGTCCAACAGTATCATCATAGAAACTCTTCAGCACATCATCTGAATTGATTTAATCAAAAGTAAAAATACAATCAAACCTGTCTATAAAGACCCATCCAAGAAAGACGTAAAAAGTGGTCTTTAACGGCAGTTAGTCTCTATAGACGAGTTTATTTACATGTAAATTGCATTCTGTGAGTGAGTCAAGAAAGACCGTCTTTCTACACAGGTGATCACTAAAACAGATCTGACTAATTTAGTTTTCTAAAAGACATTATCACACGTTTTGATTTTGTTATTCAAACAATCATCAAAGCAGGCTGTCTGATCTACATTATTTCATTCAGATCATGTTCGATGTTGTTGCTTTCTCAAAGTTTGGCTGTGCACGTTATAATCTTATACACCAGGAGTACGAGTTTAATTTTAAAATGTATTTGGTTTACCGCGAACATCACCGTGAGCAGAAGGGACAAAGCATTTTGGACAAAGTAAACAACTTCATTGTAGCGTTCACAATAGCTAAATACACAAAAAAAGAAATTTCATTGATCTTATTCAATCAAGCTGCACACAGTAAATGGGAGAGTTACTCTTGTGTCCTTTGAGCCATAGTGAAGGCCTATATAGGGTTGTTTACTTTGTCCAAAATTCTTTATACCTTCTGCTCACAGTACATGTAAGAGAGACCCTAGAATGCATAGCTGCCAACCTGAGTCAGTGAAAATGAGTAATAATCCTGCTACAAATTAGTAATCTTCGCACATATTCAATTGAACAAAAAACTTGACAAATCTGAGGCCAAAATTAGTAATGATTACTAAAATTTAGTAATAGTTGGCAGCTTTGAGAGTGAAATATCGGCATTTTGAGGGACTTTGGAGACGAACAAAAGTGAGAATTCTTACCTTGAGGAACGGAATCTCTGCTATTGAGGACGGCATGCAGTACACCAATAGTCCCACATGCATTGCGGATTGTCTGCTTCATGAAGTAAATCCCATCGCTCACAGTCTGTCCTTCCTTCTCGATTGTCTCAGATTCAGACTTTGCAAATGCTTTGTACTAGAATAAGGGAGTGAGGAAAATGGGTATTTTATCATAATAACATTGCCACGTGGTGCTAGTGTATTACAGTCTAACCTCCTTATAACAAGGTCGTTGGGACCAGAGAAATGTCTTTATACTGAAACCTTGTTATATCAGCAGGGCGAAAATACCATAAAATACAAAGAGATGGGACCAGGAAAATTACCTTGTTATTACAAGAGCTAGTTATATCCGTGCTCTTTATAACAAGGTTGGACTGATGTTATGAATAATATGAAGAAGATGCTTCCACTTAAGTAGAACTTCATCCAGTGCTATGTGCTCTCAGTGGATGAAGAAAAATATTATGATTAAGCTGTGAAGAATTGAGCAAAATGCGATAATCCATTCAGAAGTTATATACAGTATTTTCAAAATTTTAATTTCCACCCCTCATGGGCTCCTGAAATTGACAACCTACAGGCACAAAATTGTTGCCAATGTGGAGAACTCTCCATAAGGGGTGGAAATGCAAACTTTTAAGATTCATTACTTTGGAATGAATTGTTGGATTTTGCTCAAATCTTCAGTTTGATCATTGTATTTTTCTCCATCCATTGAGAGCACATCAATGTCAGGGATGAAGTACACCTTTAACATTCAGAAAGACTTTCTAAAGTTGGAGAGTTAAGTTTTTAGGTATCAATGAATTTTTTTGAAAGAAAAAGTTAGAACAAGCACATCCAGTATATGAAGATATTTTGAGGTAGCTAATTCAAGGTATTGAATTTGAATTTATTCATTTGAATGTCATCGACATATACAGCCAACATTTTGTTCTGATTACATTTTTTCATATACATTGTGTTATGTCAAACAAATTATACAAAATAAAGAGAATGATTTGCTTACAATAATGAAACAATTTAATGTCAAATAAAATAAATATTTGACAACAAAATATTGATTGATTCCCATTCTCAAGTGGTTCCAAAAGATGCATGAGGTAGAGATTAAAATGTGAATAATTCAACAGCTGAACAGAAGTGAGAGCAACCATGACACCAATAACCATACTCTCAGTCATTCCCTTGTAATGAATGCCTTGAATTCATATAAAACAGACCTGAAGTATATTCCAGAACCGTTGGCATCTCTGATGAAACCGTTGGAAATGCATTCTTATCTTGTCAACAAGTCATCTACAGTACGGACAGAAATAAAGTTACCAGTGTCCCACCAAGTCCCACAAAAATGCATGCGTTTTGCATAGGCTCTGGTGGGACATGGTGGGAAACAGTAAACTTTATTTCTGTCCATACTGTAGGCCTAATATATCCATGAAGATCTTTGTTTGAAAATTCTTTATTCACCCCGAGCACCATAATTCCTTCATAAGAAACTGGATAGTATATACATGTAGGCCGAAAAGATTTTTTGAAGTATCAATGAATTTATTTGTTTGGAAATTCTTTATTCTACCCCAAGCACCATAATTCCTTGATAAGACCACTGAATTGTATATTTAGCAATTAACATTCAGAAAGATTTTCTAGCATCAAAGAGTTAAAATCTATTCCTTATACATTTGTGGCAATTTTTAATACTCATTTGTTTACCCCAGACACCATTATTCCTAGATACGCCACTGGACTGTCAACAGTATAACAATTATATGAAGATATTCTAAGGTGGCCATTTTAAGGATGGAAAATGATTATTTGGTTGCAAATTGATCGCCATCCCGAAGAGCTTCAAAATTGTCTTCTTACCTTGTCGTCATATGGAAAGAGCAAGATGACAGCTACCACAGGTGTTGGGACCATCATCAGTAGCATGTCATCTAGGCCTAAGACATCAGAGAAGGTCCAGCTCTTGGACATACCCAGGTTGTGCATGTACTGAGGAAGAATCATTCAGGGGAAAACATTGAAAGTGCATTGTATATAATTATAAAGATTATTTCTATAGCGGTAAAAACAGAGATTACTAAAGTGCTTTACAATTAAAAGAACAAAAATGAAAACANGGCCATTTTTCAAAATGGCCGCCACGGCTGACCTTTGACCTATTTCAGGTGGCTCCCCTTCTGAAAATGTTTCTCTTGTGATACTCTACCTCTGTGCCAAATTTCATGCTTGTAGGTAAAAATGCACAATTTGACCCCTTATCTGCCCTACTATAGGCCCGTATTCTGATGTCAGGTTTCACTTAAACTAGAGTTTAAATCTGTGGTTTCAGTATGAGAAGCCAAAAGAGGCGTGAATCTCTAACAGTCAATGTTAATCTACCAGCACATTTTGCACTCATAGTATTTAAAACTGTCTCGGAATAAAAACTTCAATAGTTTTCTACATTATTAGAGCATGGGAAAAGAGAGCAGTTAACATAAGAATTATACATTATAAATAAAGTTTAGGCACTTTTGGCTACCCATACTTACGCCAAAGATTTAGACCAGGGTTAACTTAAACCTCGCTATCGGAATACGAGCCATTGTTTTTAAAATGTTGAATTTCACAAATTAAACATTTCTCATATGTGATAAATAACGACTTGTACTAGGCCTAGCTCACAAGTTTAAGATAAAGGGATGTGCATACCAAAAAAAATGTGCACGCATTTAAGTAGCCACATATTTTGTTCAAGTCACTTTCTTATCTTTCAGGATTACCTAACACAATACAACTTGCATCAAAGGGAAAGTTTTGTACTGTAAATTGCCTCCTTGGTGCACTTCAAAACTTCTGTATGTCTCGGAGCATCTCAAAGCTAAAATTGTTACAAGGACGGGCGTTAGTCATAAATACATGTAACTAAGCTCCAAAACTTACCTTGGACATGACCTGTGGTGGAAGACAGACAGCAAGGGAGAGAAAGAAAAAAAATGATTAGAAATCTAATTAAACCAAATTAATATGCAATAAATAGTAATTAGCAAAATACAGTACAAATCTCATCAAATTATAGCTTCCTTTAATAGATAGCCTGATCTTTTAAACATATAACAGATATTGCTAATTGATTTGAAGGTGTAACGTTCATGATTTTGAAGTGCCATTTATAGTAATAGGCCGGTTTATTAATAAATTCAAATGTATACACATTTTCTACCAACGACTGTAGTTACTTGGTATTTGTTGAATGGGTTAGTAACAATTGGAATCCAATTATGCATACATGACTTGTTGCTATGTTGGGCAAGCTATCAGCTATATTTTCTGGTCATCAAGAACAACATTTGTGTATAAAGAATGCATAAAATTTGCATCTACTGGTATTAGTAAACCCATATATTGGAGGTTTATGAAAATATAGTAAATTTTATTTCCATCATTAGCAATTTGTAAGTAAATGATAAGAATATTATTTTTGAAGTAATATCAACAACAATTTCGAAGATATTTGGGAAATAATCAGGACATCATGTTGAAAATTGAGATTTAAAAATACTCTGTTTGAATGCCCCACCCGTGTGGATACCCAAGGGAACATTATGACAGGAATTGTGAATTCTCAAATAGACCAAATATATGGTTACTTAACCCTATTCCAACTGGGGGGGGGGGGGG